>MU619797.1:0-133999 GCA_025201785.1 Xylaria longipes
GATCGGAGCAGCCAAGCGTGTGGGTGGGGTGCCGGCTAGAAAAGGCTAGTTTGACGTTCGATTATCAGAATCTGACGTTCGAGAATCCGACCTGCGACAGAATCCCGTGCCGAACTTTCTCTGCAAGCCATGGTCGGTACCTAGGTAGGTAGGCAGTGTATACCTAAGTAAGTTAGTCACCCCACTTCCAGCAACTACAACGCTAAATCCGGGTGATTGCCTCCCACATGGCCTACTGCGTACTCTGTGCTTCTGTGCCCTCTAGACACCCGGCTGGGTACTTTGCTCGGGTATCTTAGGTAGGTAGGTACATGTATAAACCATATGTAGTACAGTTACCAAAATATCCCATATCCCTTTGTTAATATAGGCCAAGCGATATACGAAATTTGATATAGTTGAAGGCCAAGGTAACCAGCCGGCCGTGCTCCAGGGTGTGCTTGATCGTGGTACTATAACATCACAAGAGTGGTGTAGACAAATGCAAATTCACCTCGGCCCGCCCAGTACCTACCCCCTTACATGGTACCTTACAGAAGGTAGAATTATCGTGTGGACTCCCACGAGGTATAACTTAATGCGGTGCAACTGTAATATGGTGACAAGAGATAGCAGTACTACTGCTAGTATTCTGACATATCATTGCCATTTTTCTCACCTTGGTAAAAGTCTAAGTCGATAATATTAAGGGACCCAGATAAGTAGTAGACGGCCATGTGTGCCTCCATGTGTGGCACTAACTACCTACCTAAAGTACCTAACCCAGGCCAGTACCCAGGTAGTCTAGTGCCTATCTAGGTATCAGCTGAACCAACTCCACTCCTAAGTGCTTAGCAGTTTCTTCTTGCGCTGCTTAACTCGTCCGACTGCGGGCGTCGTACCGGACCGTCGGGCTTCCTTTTTGTATTGTACCGTAAACAGTCCTTATTACTCAGACGCAGACCCAAGCATTTCAAATTCACTCTGCCTACCGTACAATTCACATCACCTTCCCGTCATTGTACATATATTGCCTTTGCCTATCTGGTCTACTCTAGTAGGTACTTACATGATAAGTGCAGCCTAGCTGACCGACCACGTGCACATGCAACCATTGTATTTGTGTATCCAGCCAAGCTCCATCCGTTTGCTTCAACTTTCTCTAAACCTCACCGTACTAAGCTGTCAGCATTCACATCAACATCAATATGCTACACAACTTGTGATACAAGAACCGCCTGCCTACCTGCCCACCCGTACTCGTTTACATGCAACACTTCAATATTACTGACAAAGAAGGGTTGTCTCCCACCTGCTTTGCCCGACACGGATAACAGCTCTGTGAATATCTCATGTCTTGCATCCTCTTGTTACCGTTGCCGCAGCACTAGACAGTGTCATTGGGCACTGAGCATTGGGCATTGAGCATTTGGCATTCCGCAATCGCCAACACCTGTCCAGTCAAGATAAATAGTGACCGCACCGAACAATCCGTTGGCAGATAGGCAAGTCGTGCAGCTATGAACGCAGGCAACATCCCCGTCGTCGACCCATTTTAGCCACCCTTCCGTCCCTTCGAGTTGCTCCCACTTCTACAGCACCTACAAACTCTACCCGACCGCCGACCCTGCAGGACAGCAAGCGAGCATGCCCGACAAACCCCTTACCATTGCTACCTATGCCGCCGGCGCCTCCCTAGCTGCCATAACCCTCGTTTACGTCTTTGCGCCCACCTACCTCATCGATAGCGACTCCAACTCGGCAAGGAAAAAGGGCGTCGTTGGCCTGCTAAACCCGGCCAATGACTGCTTCATCAACTCGGTTCTTCAGGCCCTAGCTGGGCTGACTGACCTCCGGATCTACCTCATTCGAGAAGTCCACCGCCGCAACATTGACGAGGCATGGGTTTACGAGGAGATTGTGGAGGATCCAGCTCGCAAGTCCAATCCAGAATGGAAGAACCAGAGCCTACAATCAGGTATTGTTACCAAGGGCCTCAAGAATATGCTCGACGCCCTCAACGAACGACCCATATACCGGAAGACAATATCAGCTTCGAGTTTTGTCAAGGTGCTCGAGACAGCATTCCGTCAGAGAATCAGCAGGCAACAACAAGATGCGCAGGAATTCCTACAGATTGTAGCCGAGAGATTGTGCGACGAGTATCACGCGGGGCGTAGAGCAAGGGAGGCGGCTAGGAGCAAAGGCGTGACAATAAAAGGCTTGTTGAGCAGCCCTTCTTCACCCTTGGATGGGGACGCGGTGGGGGAACGTCTGGCTGGCCTGGCCCTCAACGGGGACGGGGTCGACGACAGGACACTATCGGAGAGCGTGCCAACGATCCAGGCCGAGGCACCAGCAGATGATGACGAAGAGGAAGAGGGATTCCCTATGGAGGGCGCCTACGAAAGTCAAATCGAATGTCAAGTTTGTGGATTCAAGACAAAGCCGATCCACAGCACATTCTGCACTCTAACCTTAAGTGTGCCCCAGTCCAAATCCAGCTCGCTCAACACCTGCCTCGACGGATTCTTCAAGACAGAGTATGTGGACGACTACAGGTGTGAACGGTGCAGGCTGGTACATGCAAAGAAGCTGCTTGAGCTGCAGCTGTCGCGATCTACGTCTGAGAGAGACAAGGAGGCAGCGAGACAGTCCATCCAGAAAATCCAAGTGCAGATTGATACTGACCCCGAAAACCCACCACCAGGCGTTGTACTGCCTGAGCTACGCGACGCCCCAATGTGTCGCATCGCCAAACACACGCGCCTCACCGACTTTCCTAAGGTTCTGGCGATCCACTTGTCAAGATCCATATATGACAGCCATGTTTCACAGAAGAATCTGGCCAAGGTCTCATTTCCGGAACGCTTGCCCATAGGAGGCATACTCTCCAAGAAGAAATACAAGTTGCTCGGCGCTGTCACCCACAAGGGTAGCCACCACAGCGGCCACTACGAGTCATTCCGAAGGCAGAATATGAACCTGCCATACTCGACAACCAATGCATTTCAGCCCTCCGGCATCTATACCCCATCAGCAAATCCAACACCTATTGCCACACCAAGTCCGTCTGCGACTCCTTTGCATAAGTCAACCGCCCCAAGTCCCGTAGCATCCACGTCCGACCTGCTACCGAGACCATCTGCTGAGGCTTCGTCGAGCATTTCCACGCCCTCGGTAACTACAGTAGACCCAGTGACGAATCCGCGCCCATCTGACCAATTTGCCCCTACGCTTTCTCGAAAAGATCGTGACACTGAAACTGGCAGCCTGAGGTCTGTTGCAGCATCAGCTCGATCTACGATGTCTCGGCTATCGCAGTCAGCCAAGAACAACCGTAGCGACAGTCTATTCGGGAGACCCAAAACATCTACCTCTACAGCCGAGTCGGCACCCACACAAAAACCCAACGGAGTGCGACACCGTCGACGGAAGCCCAATGACCGGTGGTGGCGTATTAGTGATGACAAGGTGAAGGAGGCCAAAACAAGCGAGGTACTAGGTATGCAGCGAGAGATATATATGCTCTTCTATGAGTTGGAGCGCGAGGACACGGCGGAACCGTAGGGGGACATTCGCCGGCTCTTTGACGACATCGAGCGAGCGGCAGGCTATGACCCAGCACTGGACCCAGAGTTTGACGATGACCTCCCCCCTGCCTCTTGTGGCTGGTTGGGCGCGGTGTTTATACGAATACGATCTGCTCTGATAAAGGTCGGAAAGAAAATCAAAGGCCTAGTGAGGGGAGCGTGGAATCGCTTCATGGGTCATCGTGATGCCGCTGCAGATCCTGAGCGCGCGTATGGCAATGCCCCATGCGGCCTATTCGAAGCGTCTCTCTGACACAATTGCACGAACAGACAGCAATACTATAAGTAACAGCCTTTCCCATTGCAACGGAACTGGCGCCAAGATGCCGGGAGCCAACTCTATTTACCATACATCACCACAATCATTATTATCGCATGGTTTACGGTACATACATCATCAACGGCATAGATAATTGGCGTTCAAGAACTCATATCATGGTCGGGGCGTCGGCACATACAGGGTATCATTTTTGCTTCGCTTCTTTTCCGGCTGGATACTACAATGTCCCTTTTTCAGTGGCTAAACTTGGATTCATCTTGACTATGCGTGTACACTACATCAGTCCCAATACGGAGGATAACGGGCCCCCACAAAATACGGTGCTAGACGAGAGCTCAACTATTTGGCCAAGATATTGTGGCGTTGTTGGTCGAGGAGGACACCACCACCATTCTGGTTCATGTGCCACTCACTGCCTACTTAGTGTGTATACATTAGGCTAGACACAGATGTAGAGGCCAGTAAACATGTAGATTGGATGGTTGGAACATATGTAATTCTAGCACTACCTACATAGGGTAGTACATGGCATGTCGCAATCCAATCAAAGCTTAAACTTGTCGGCACGGCCCGCGGTCTCCCTTGAACAGGTGTTGATGCTATCAGCTGAAATGTATGTTTCATAAGGTGGGAATTTGGTTGGTTGTACAGTCCCGATGTTGTAGGACGCGGTCTGGTTCCTCTGTGCGTTCGGGTTTGGGGAAGCATAGTATGTCATCGGCGTGTGCACAAGTGCGGAGGTGGAGGCGGGGTCTCTGCTCTTCATCCACCAACTTGGACTTGGAACCTGATATCAAGTTCTAATTGAGTGATCACGGCCCAAGTATAGACCACCCCAGGATTCCGAAACTACTCACAATTCCCTAATAGCCAGGCAGTTTCCCGAGAAAAACAATCACTATGGGAAATAAAAAGCCATTGATCAATGTAAATCTAAGCATGATGGACCCCAAATAGCCGCATCAGAGTATAACTAACACGGAAATGAATAGCTTCAGTTGAAGGACCCGGACTTGTTCCGCAACAACGCTTACGTCGACGGGCAATGGATCGAGGCTAAATCGGGGAAGAGATTCGACATCATCGGTATGCGAACATATCACCACCATCATATCTAGGTTTCTTAGATACAAAACATCTCATATAGTCGTACACTAACCCCCACCTTATAAAAGATCCGGGCACCGACCAGCCCTTCGCAACATGTCCCGACATGAGCTCTGAGGACGTGGACGCCGCGGTCCAGGCAGCGGGCGCGGCTTTCGCCACATACCGGAAATTCACACCCCTCGCGCGATCGCAGCTCCTCGCGAAATGGGACACGCTGATCCGCGAGAACAAGGAGGACCTGGCGCGCATCCTGGTTCACGAGACGGGGAAGCCGCTCGCCGAGGCGCGCGGCGAGATCGACTACGCGACGGGCTTCACGCGGTGGTTCGCGGGCGAGGCGGAGCGCATCCACGGCTCGACCTACCCGGCGGCGCTGCCGGGACGGCGCATCTTCACCATCAAGCAGCCCATCGGCGTCGTCGCCGCGCTGGTCCCCTGGAACTTCCCCGTCGCCATGATCCTCCGAAAGGCGAGCACGGCGTTCGCGGCGGGCTGCACCATGGTGGCCAAGCCGTCGCCCGAGACGCCCCTCACCGCGCTGTCGCTCGCGTACTTGGCCGAGAAGGCGGGGTTCCCCAAGGGCGTGTTCAATGTCCTCCCCACCACGCTGCATAACACGCCTGCCCTCAGCGAGGCGCTGTGCAAACACCCTACGGTGAAGAAGGTGTCGTTCACGGGCTCGGTATGTTATGGCATGTGACTCTAGCTGGGTAATGATTTACTGATGGGTGAAGACTCGGGTGGGGAAGATCTTGTCAGCGCATTGCGCGGAGGGTTTGAAGAAGCTTACGCTTGAGCTGGGTGGCAATTGCCCGTTCTTAGTCTTTGACGATGCGAATCTCGAACAGGCTTGTGAGGGTAGGTTATGTCGCCCGCTCATTCATATAGCTCTCACGCAAGGGAGAGATGAGGTGAGATGAAGTACTGACTAAACCGCCACAGCACTCATACCCCTGAAATTCAGACACGCAGGCCAAGCGTGCATCACGGCAAACCGGGTCTACGTGCAGCGCACCATCTACGACAAGTTCGCGAGTCTGCTGGCGGAGAAGACGCGGGCGCTGCGCGTCGGACACGGTCTAGACGAGGGAACGACTATGGGCGCACTCACGGTGCCGCAGGGTCTCGATAAGACGGCCAGCCAGGTCGAGGACGCCAAGAGTAATGGTGCGACTGTCCTCACGGGAGGTAACCGTCTCAATCTGAACAATGGCTACTTCTTCGAGCCGACAATTATCACGAATGCTACGCCGAACATGAAGATCGCCCACGAGGAGACGTTTGGGCCCCTGCTTGCGCTGTTCCCGTTCGATACTGAGGAGGAGGCTGTCAAGGCTGCTAATAACACGAGCGTGAGTTTTTCGTCAATGATGTCTATTTCGTTTATTTTTGTTTTCTTGCGACTTCATTAGACATAAGTTGCCGATATCGGCTGCTGACAAGACATCATTGTGTAGATGGGTCTCGCGTCGTATTGCTTCACGAAGAACATCGATCGCATATGGCGCCTATTCGAAAACCTGGAAGCGGGCATGATCGGACTGAATACTGGTAAGTCATCCATTAAGCCCAAAGTCTCGCGAGGTAATGCTGACGTGCTTGAAGGTAATCAATCCTCAGCCGAGTCGCCTTTCGGCGGCATCAAGGACTCGGGATATGGCAAGGAGTCTGGCAAGGACGTTGCCATCAACGAGTATCTGATCACCAAGACGGGAACCCTCTCGCTGGAGGGGCAGTACTAATGATTAGGATGATTTGAGACTAGTCTACGCGACGGAACGGGATACGTTATGGTAATGGGGCTAGCAAAATTGTCACGGCTACTATGTTATGTTAATACATCACAATCTATGAGGGAGAAAAGGGGAAAGGCTAAAGTAAATTGTTATTACGGAAATCAAGGGCAAATGAGTTTTATGCTTACTAAATATAATGAATACTTAACTTACCCGCGGCAATGCACTAATTTCACTTTGCTAGGTCTGGAAAAGGAGCATCTCATACCCTGGAGAGCTAAGTACCGAGCATCATGAACTGCGAATGCTTCTCAGACTTTTTCGCCTTTAGAAACGCCTGCACGGGGTCGAGTGCTTTCTTTTCCTCGGCCTCTTCGCTCGTCGCATCCCCTTCGCTTTCCGGCTTGAGTCTGGCTTCGTCGATGTGCTTCATGACATTGTCGTACGTCTCATCGAGATGCTGGCGTAGTTCCGTCATTTTGCTCTTTATCTCTGACAAACGACCGTCTAGCGTGGTCTTCTTGTCCTCACAAAATTTGCACAGGTACCATTGCCTTACGGTACTGCAAGTGTGAGTTTCGGCAATGTTGCAGGGTTCGGTGCTTGCTCCAGAGATGTAATCCTGCTGCGCGGAACAGGTGAGGAAGGGCTCGGAGGAGAGGTGTATGTGGTTGCACGAATAAATTGATCTGCGGTAGCGACACATGATGGGCTGGATTAGAGTGATGATGTTGAAAGGATGGACTTACTGAGTGGATGTTGCTTGATCTTTAGGGGTTTGTATGTTGCTTGGTTATTCTGCCTAACGTTTGGGCGTTTCTGGATTTTTGTAGCTGAGCGGTGATAATAGCATTGTTTGGTTTCCTTGTTGCAACCATGGTCCATGATACGATCACTAACTAGTTCTTTCATGAATCATCTAACTTGTTTGAGAAATGGTCATTGAAATGGTCATTGTTGTAATATTTCAGAGCCAGCTGTTCAACAACTGTACAACTGGAAAGAAATGTGTTTCCTCAGATCCGTCAAAATGAGACATCACGCATCCAATTGTAGTTTTCCCTGTAAGGAGGTGTGGAAATTTATTGGGTACTGAGTACATCTCACAAAGAGCAAAGGCTTCTCTGCTCGTTGAATGTCGCGTAGGAATTGATTGTTGGATAATGGATCCTCTTCTTTGTTCGAATGTTTAGCGGTTCGTCAGGATGATCACTACGATCTGTCCCCGTACTTTTCTCATAATTATCCTCCAGGACATCTTCTAGTCAAGCTACACCATATGATTTCTGCTGCTGTCGCCCGTTTCCTAATTGTTCAGAGACTTTCCACCCAGTCCTAACAATAATAGCGGGTTGTTATGCTGTCAGTAGGAAAACTGACAATGAGTTTCTGTTCACTCTTTGTAGCAATACCAAGTAGTATCGTATTGTGAGCCCATATTTGTTTCGTATTACATCTGAGCAACCTAGATCTACAACACATTACATAGGGCATGTGTCTCCTTTGTGTTTCTGTATCAAACAACGTCTTTATAAAGCGAACTCAACAAGTATTCAAACAACACGCTCTCGTATTATTAGGGAAAGTTACTTAGTACAAATAGAACCCATGGGCGTCTAGAATCGGCGTTACTTTCATCAGATAACGCAATGTCCTCAATAAGTTCCACACTAAAAAACGAAATGTGTCAGACAAAGCAAAACCAGGACACTAGGGATTCAACCCAGATTGAATTATCGTCAGCTCAGCCAAGCCCGTCTACTGGGCCACTATCTCCATCAATAGCTTCTACTTGCACTCAAGAACTCACGTCTGATCTGACTGATAACACTGATGCTGGACCAGCTCCCTGCTCTACCGCTGACATTTGTCGAACGGATGAAGGCAAGAGACCTGATCTCCAAGCCAAACAGAAGACTCCATCTACAGAGTGCTGCGTTAAAAACTGCAAGCTTGTACGGACCAAGTATGCAGAGCGATGCCATCATCATCAGCGTACATTACTCACGTCCAGATGGAAGAGAGAGCGACGAATAGAAATGAAAGAGTGTATTGACTGCGGTAAGCAACTGCCCGCTGAGAGCAAGATACTCTTTTGTCAACAGTGCCATCAAAAAAGAAAGGAGAATAAGACTAGGTCTCTGAAAGAGAAGGGACAAATGATACGGGCGGGACTGTGCCCCGAATGTGGCGTTCCATCTGGGGAATACCAGAAGTGTGCCAAATGCAGACAACGTTGGTTGGAGTATCGTCAGAAACATAAACGGAGGAAGGCAGCCGCGGCGCTAGCCCACTCTGAGCGAGATGCGTGCGCGCAAAAGAGCGAAAAGTCCGGGACCGAGAATTGAGCAGACGATTTGAGAACCCGCTGGCAAGCAAGTTGGCAGTACGCCTTATCAAACATGGTAAGTGGCAACTCTCCTCACCGCTCTAACTACGTAAACGTAATGTTCTGAGTAGACATTGATACAACGCCGTACAGCTGGTGTGCGATGTCTACTTGTTAGGGTAAGCATGCTTTATTTCATTCTCTTAGTATAATAATTCTAGGCGTTATATAAAACCTTCTCTTTATCAAGTTTACTACGCAAAGTGAAAATCAATATCATGAGCCCCGTCTACCGGTCAATTCCTGCCGGTCAAGCGTATGACGCTATTAATAATCCGGGGCTGCGAAATTCGGGGTTATTCCGCGGGGGCCAAACCTGTGAGAATCCAGATGGAGGGGGAGAAATTTCCAATTGTTAAACTTTTTGCTTTTTCTATTGGAAGCATGCTGTCAAAACGGGGGGCAGACGATTCCGGAATATGGTGGCCAACCATCTGGTATCTGTATCTTGGGGGGTTCACCGAAATTAGGGCAACGTAGCAACGCCACAAAACATAGCAAGCATTAAATGCAGTACAATCTTGATTCAGTTTTATTCGTCAGGTTGGGTTTGGAGTACATGATTACGCATTGGCTTAGGACGGTGCATATGCCAATGGGCTCTCTGCTTGACTGCCGAGCCTCTTTGCCCCAAAGATCCCTGTGATCGGATCGGATCTAGCATAAAGAACCTGCGTGTATGGTGATCTAGGCGGAAGTTGGGTCCATCTAATCCCACACAAGGAAGCATAGTCGTACAAATTACTGGTATCTCGTTCTAAGCGCCGTAAGCAGCGGCCTAGGTAGGTAGACTAGCTTTTACAGCTCACGCCCCCCCAAAAACATTACTAAGTGCCCTGAAGTGTGATGTAGATGTATGATTTCTTTTGTTTCCCGTTTCTCTCCATGTAGGGTTGCACGACATACACGTCACCCTACATCAACATCTTGACATGCAGTGAAGTGAGGGAACATGCACAGGAACTATATGCTAAGCAATAGACTTTTGTTGTCGCACGAAGGACTCTAAGACACCATCGTGTCTGATCCTAGCTATATACAGGAAGTCTCCTTGACTCGTGACACACTTGAACCAAGTCACGTCGAGGCTACTTAGTCCCTTCTCCCCCACAAGAATCCGTTCCCTACCTCTCATTCCTCGGGGCTATTCCTAGATGACCGCTCTGGTACACAGTATTAGCCGTGATACCTATTTCTCCAAGTCAACATGCTATCTCTTACCGCATTGAATGCTATCGAGGGGCTTGATTGGACCCATGCTGTGCTGACCGCGGTGGGCTTGACCTCTCTATGGTATATCGCTAGTTCTGTTGTGGCATGGTATACGCTTCGCCATGTTCCAGGACCCTTCTTCGCCTCATTTTCCAACATATGGGCCTTCTGGATTATGTGTGGTGGTAGCAGTCACATCACTTTGGAAGCAGAGAGAAAGAAACAGTTAGTTTTTTTGAGTCATTTGTTACCCGGCTTGGGAAAGTTCCGCCCCTATATGCCATATGCTCAGGCATGCTCCCGAAAACCCCCATGAATGTGTCAATCTTTACTATAAAGGGTGGATTTTAACTCTTGATCTCTTACAGCGGGCATCTCTTCAGAATCGGGCCGGACGCCGTCGCAATCTCCGATAGCGAAGCTTGGAATGAAATCAACTCTGCGCGGTCAACCTATACTAGGGGCGTATGGTACGAAAGCTCGCGGTTCGATTACAGAGGCGCGAGTATTATTAGCGAGCTCGACGTGTCCAAACATAATAAGAGGAAGCCAAAGCTTGCCACCGCTTTCAGTGGGAAGAACGTGGCAATACTGGAGGCCAAGGCAGACAAATGGATCACGGCCCTCATACGCACCATTCGCAGCAAAATAGCCGATGGGAATGAGACAATGGACATCGGCCGAGTGATACAGTATTTTCAAGTAGACTTGATCTCTGAACTCAGTATAGGAAAAGCGTGGAATGATTTGGAAGAGGACAAAGATCAGTTTGGGTATCTGAAGATGAGCGATTGGGCTATTCCAGCTGTGGGATCGATGGGTTTTCTGCCCTTGGTCCGAGCGCTTTACGGCTCAATCTGGCTCATGAAGCTTCTTGGTCCAAAGACTACCGACCCTAGCGGTCTTGGCTTGTTCTTGGGGTTAGTAAAGTTTACTGGTCGCTGTCTTTATTATTCCACGGGCGTGTGTTGACCTTTTGGGCTCAATGCAGGATCCTGGAGAAGGAGGTCGAGAGTCGTTTCAATCGCAGTGCACTGAAATCTGATCAGAGCCATGACATTTTGGTGAGTGTATAGTTCTAAAGGCCCCTTACACTCCCATTCGCTCGTGATGAAGTGTATGGCTGATATCTACTTAGGATGAATGGATTAAACATGGCTTATCCGCGACTGAATGTCAGCTCGATCTAGCACTGTTAGTTCCAGCTGGGGCCGAGACTAGTGTCATGATGATACGGGGCAGTAAGTCCGCTGGAGTCTTTTATTCTCCTTTTAGCATGTCTTAAAGACATAAATTGCCTTAACGGGCATGTTTTTTTCTTGTTACTCCTGCGGACTCCCAAATCCCTGGGTAATTCTTACCCTAAGTGGACATTATTGACTCTAGTGTTATATTAGCGTTGCTCCATCTGATGTCCTCGCCGGTGATCTACCAAAAGGTGAAGCAGGAGATCAAGGACGGGATTGCTGCTGGCCGTATCTCGAGCCCCGTTACCAACGAGGAGGCCAAGAGTCTCGAGTATAGTGAGTAATCGTCGAAGCTATTTTCTTCTAGTTTGGCAACTTTCAAAGTACAATTTCCCCTTTTAGGCCAATACAGTGTCTAAATGTTTCTAGAACCCTTACAAATCACACTTGAGATGGCGATAACTGACTCGAATCTAGTGCAAGCCGTAGTACGAGAAGGCCTGCGGATAATGGTACCTGTAAACTTCGGATTTCCCAAGCGAGTGCCTGCCCCAGGCGATACGCTCTGCGGCACATTTCTTCCCGCGGGTACTGACGTCTATGTGAACTACCATTCTATGATGCGTAGCAAGGAAGTCTTCGGTGAAGACGCTGACACGTTCCGTCCCGAGCGCTTCCTTGGCAGCGGACCAAGTGTTGCGCACATGATAAAGGTTGTCGATTTGGCGTTTGGCAACGGTCGTTTCATATGCTTGGGGAAGGTTCTAGCATGGTTAGAGATGAATAAGATATTTATTGAGGTAAGGGACCGTCCCTGGCCTAACGGTGATAAGCACTCCTCTAGCAGGGTAGCTTCGTCTTGCGCAGCGACAACAAAAAGCGTGCTGATACTCCTGTCGCAGTTACTTAGGAACTTCGACTTCCAAATCGCCAACCCAGAAAAGCCCTGGAATCGCACTGGATACACGACCTGGATCGTTTCCGATTTCTGGGCACGGGTAACGGAAGATACAACCATGGGTGACGGTGAGCGTCTGTAACGGTGCCCCAGACGGTGTGATATATTTGGACTAGGTTGGGAAGAGTCTTGAAGCGAATATCAATTATATTGGCATGGATATAATGGGATAAGTCGTAGGTGCCTCTTCTGATTGGAGGCACAGAAGAAGGGTTAGCCGCTCACGGTGATAAAGCTTTTGAGTGTCGTGGTTGAGTTATGTATAGACTATAGTCGACACTATTGCTATTACAAACTAGGCTATTGAATTTGATCGTAGGACATCTATTCACTCCAGATCTTTCTCCTGTGAGGCGAGGCCCTTCACCGCTGTAATTATTACTTGCTTGCATGCTGCGCTTTCTGTCGAATGCAAGCTGCGATGACTTTATTTAAACTCTCAAATGCTCTTACAACCACAGGATGTTCTCGAATGAGAGTACTTACCATCTCACGAAAGTCGTTCGTTGCTTGGCCTGATAAACCTCGCATGAGCGTGCTATAGACACTCTTGTCGCCATTGAACAGAATGCTGAGACGTCGATCAATGAATGGTTCTTACTGTCACATGGATCAGCCTCCCAAGCCCTAATTCAAGACATACAGCCTAGGAGGCCGTACCTATTAGTCTATAAGTCTCACGAGACTAGAAGAGTGAGGGGGTAGATAACACGCCTGGAGGCAGGAATATAAATAAAGGCCAAAGGACGAGGTTACATCGCTTGAAAGAAGAAACCAAGGACCCTTTAGCCCCTTAGAGAATTATTAGTTGGAATTATTAGTTGAATATAACGCCTGTTCCAAGCCCTTGTGATCAAGCCCTTGTCACACAGACGCAATACGCGAGATGATTGATGAATTTTATCAAGAGCCAGGCTAGACAGCTCACAAGGAGTTGTCTATAGCGCTATAACTGTGTGATATCTAATTTTCGTGTTTCTCGTCGTTGGTCCTCGCGAGTGTTTTGGCTGTGTCTATTGACTTTTGCTATGTAGATTCTAATTATTCTACATTCTTTGTCTATTAATTTTCTCTCTTACCTAGCGTAGTTTAAACATGATGAGTGGGATGACTGGAAGGAATATAACATAATATTCCAATATTTTCATTGTACTATATCTCGATAACGATTCTAGAGCTCGTCTTGGATTGCTCGTTTTGAGTTGGGTGCTCACGGCTTGCGTGGCTTTCATTTTAAACGCTATCGCCATAAGGTCTACGAAAAAGAAAAATAGGAAACACCAATTCGAAAAAGTCCCCGAATATTTACGTCAAGCTGTTCTTCGCCACAGTCTCCTCGACCCAAGCGCTAACCTTTTCCTCAATCTTCGGGACATATAACCAAGCCATCTGGCTCGGGTTCTCCACCGATTCGTCGACCCATAAGTCACTCTTGGCCAACAACTTCTGTTTCTCGAGGGGTAGGCGTTTGTTGTTCAGCTGTTTTGTCAGGACGAGTAGGTCGTCAATACGATCTTGGCGCATCTTCTGCCAAAATTGTAGCGTTTCCTCCCACACCAAGCCCCTATTTTCCTTCAACGCCGACAACAGCAAAGCCAGACTCGTGACGTCCTCAAAGGCCTGGGACGCGCCTTGCCCGGTTGTGGGAGGGATCGCGTGGGCGGCGTCCCCGAGAATGACTACGCGCTGATGCTTCTGGGAAGTCCAGCTCGACAATCGCGGGATCGTGTAGAAGGGCCATACGTTCATTGTTTCATGGTTGATATTCTCCATGCCGGATTTGGCAATGTCCGGCCAAACCTCGATGTTCGCTGTGGCTCGTTTGACCAGGCCCTCTTTGTCGGCCAATAGCTTACTCCATCCCTCCCTATCTCTGTCTTCAAGCGCGATCTGTGTCCCAGCCAGCATTGCCGAGCCGTCAGCCCTTTGGGGCGCAAGAACGAAAGCGCCATTCGTGGTCAGAATCGTGACTGGGAATTTGTAGTCTTTCTCCTCGGGAATACGCAGCTGCTTCGTTGGTAACTCCCATGTCAAGGCAGCGAGGCCCACGAATTTCTTCTGAATGCCGGGGGCTACGTAGTCTCTTAGTTTACTATGGATCCCATCTGATCCGATAAGCAGAGCTGCTATCTCGGTGGTGCCGTCGGCGAACTTGAATGTGACGCTGGTCCCGGACTCATCGATCACTTCGGCGAATTTCTTGCTAAAATGAACTGGAATTTTCCGTTCGAAGCAGGCGGCGTAGAGGACGTCGAGGAGGTCTTGGCGGTAGATGCGCAACGCCTTGTATCCGAAGACATGATCCTCTCCCAAAGGATACCGATCAAAAGTCTGCTCGTCCGAGTTCTTATAATACACGTAGTCGAAGGCGTAACTTAATTCTCTGACTTTGGAATAGAGACCAAAGCGGTCTAGTATCCTTAGTGCGTTCGGCGATAGCATCAATGCGCCGCTGGACGTCGGCGGCGCAGCATTCGTGTCTCGCATCTCATATACGGCGCAATCGATTGAGAGTTCATGAAGGGATAGGGCGGCTGCCATTCCAGCGAGGCCCCCACCGATAATGGCAACTTTATCTGTAGAAGATAGCATAGCGCCTTTGAAGACAAATTGTGTGTGCGTGAAGTGCTATGATAATGAATTGAGAGGGTGAAGTGTAATCCGCAGCAGTAGATGAAATGTACTAATGAGTAAGAGGTTTGAAGTAGAGAAGATAACAATGGGCGTGATGATGGACTAGTTGGATTCTAAATACCCGGTAAGGCCTTCGGGGCATTTATATAAGTCTACATGACGGGCATTAGGTAATGTCTCTTCAGCTTTCATCAAATTCAAGATGTGGTTGGTGTTTCTACGACTCAAGCTGACGAGATTGGAGGTTGAGCAGTCTTCGGCTCCGATACACTCGGCCGATAGAATTAATGGCCTACGTAAGTGCTTTCTACTCTAAAAATAAATTTATAATCGAAATAATCTCGGCCGAGTGGATTCTACTGAACAAAGAATTCAATAGCATCCATCGCGGTGTCTGCACTACGTAGATTATCACAATGCACGCGTCGGTCCTCGGGTCCGCGGCCATCGAATACTCGGAGCGCCCGTTCTACGTCAACAAAAACCAGTAATCTTTGGACAACTAAATCATATAGGTGATTCATTATGATAGATAGGTTGTTGAGACTAAGTCGAAGTCAAGATGTACATTCCAATTGTTCCTACAAGATGGAAAACCAAGTCCATGCACCTTCAAACCCAAAGGCTCTTCGAAACGACATCTCTAATCCATTATACAAAATCCGTCCTTCCTCAAGTACATCGCGCACATTAACACACTCCTCTACCAGATCTGGTCTAATCGTGTAAACCGCCGGCGCACGTCCACGGGCACTCAGGCCGTGACACCAACCGGAGTCTGGCACAGCACGTCCTGTCCGAGGATAGGGAGGACGCAGCACCGGGCCCGCTGGCCGATGGCGGAGCAGACGGAGCTGAAGTCGTCGGCCGAGGTGGGGATGGTTGGGGGGTTGGCGCAGTCCAGGTCCGCGACGCCCAGCACGTCCGTCGCGCAGCACTGCGATGTGCCGTACAGCCCTGAGCACGCCACGTATGTCTGGCGAGTTTCGACCTCCTGGGCCGGGGCCGGAGCCGCGAGCGCGATGGCTGCGAAAAGGGTTGCGATGACGATGGAGGTTTGCATTGTGGCTGTTGTTGTCGGTTTTGGGGGCTTGAGATAGTGCTGACTGCCTTTGAGGTGGCTTGCGTTAAATTTGAACGAGCGTCTTTACTTTAGTGCTTGGAGCTGGTGGCTTGATGATGTTTTATGATTCCTACATTGCTAACCGGCGAGACGACGCTGCTTTATAGATCACGGACCGCGGGTGGCAACGCAGCATGCCCCCGGTGAGGCGGGCGTTGCGCGATGACGACGGTGCCTGAACAATCGAATCATGTTCCGCCGTGTTTCTAGGTGTCTGCTATGTATGATGATATCCTGGCCGTATACTAACCGGGGAGTCTGGTAAGACCATGGACCTGTAGCAGGTCTTAACGACCGTGGATATAGCCTCTTGCCCTTAGTCGTGTGTGACATGATCATGTCATGTCGATCACTAACTACTTGCCATCGCCATGCTTCCCCTGCATTGAACCCAGCTCTCCGTTCGTACAGGTGTCACCGCATCTCGGCTAACAGGCGGGCGATCTTGGAACCTAATTATAATCATCCTTCAACGATACACATGTCGCAATTGATTGACGTCGTTGGTGTTGAGTAATGCTTAGAGATATCACAAGTGCCCCTCTTGAACTCGCTGAATTCTATATACTAAATAATCACGACGAGAACTAGATAGTGTCGTACAAAATATGGATAAGATCTATATGCGAGATCGATAGGAATCTATAGTAAATACGGAGAGATCTAGCTTATGCTCGTTCTCAGCAACTTCGAAGAATTGAAGCGACCTTCGCAATGTAATATGGGATAGATGATCTCTCAGCTAAACTCGGTATTTGAACTATCTTTGAAACAGAATATTAGATACAATAAGACCGTTGATGCGATAGTTGAAATCTATTGGTGTAACAGGTCAGGCATGTTGACAAGTTTTGGCCCAAGATACAGCGGAGCTATGACGATGACATTTACCACTTCTTTGGGGAACACCCTGCCATTAGCTGACGACATGTTAAACATCAGGGGAACACAATCCAAGCCGAATTTTCAAGGGGACAGTGGGGTGATATACCGGCATGTCTCTTCCATCCCGTACCCGGGGATTTGGACATGGTATTGGTGATGGTCTGGTATGTATGTCTTGGCGCTCATCTTGCATGAATATGCATGGGAGGCTGTGCCTGGCAATTAGAAGCATCCACACAGACACATCGCATCGATGGAAACGAAGACTGTCGACTTCGTCACTGCAATCGCTGTCTACTCTTGGAGTCACGTTTGCCACCACCATTAATAGAACGACAACATTGAATAGGGTTATCTACTAATTGTTACGCGGAATACTCCGAGGATCAACAATGCCTAAAAGATGGGCCCAGACGAAAATAACATAAAAATATATATAAAATCGCATCTACTCCGTACGTTCACCCAATACGTCAGAAGAGAAGCCAACCGTGGCACTTTGACAAACAGAGAAAACAGGAAACGCGCAAGAGATCGGCCGGACATGGATACCACAACGGGCCAAATGTGTCAGATATAAAGACATACCTAGCGTAAAAGCTCGAGATAGGACACTTGCCTCTAGATTTACACATACATTTATAATCCTAGACATCTCTAGCGAGTGAGTGTTGCCAAACGTTACACGTTTTGCGAGTCTCGGTGAAGGTGTTACGCGGCGCAGTCTTAAGTAGACGTTGGAGATCTACATACGTAGTAATTAGAGGACAAGCGCTCGGGCTCTACGCCGCAGTTGCAAGAGCCGGCTTGGCCAGACCGTGTTGCTGTCATCGTACCTGGTGATAACAAGGCATCATCCCTGGCCTATCCTCACATCTTCACCTAAAGAAGCCTTAAGACTAAACCCTGCATATATCAGACGTGGCGGTGCACAATAGAATGAGAGCAATAGGTACATTGCGCTATCGTCGTCGATCTCTGTACGTAGTAGTATTTCGTATGTTGTCATTGCTTAATCTCGTGTTGCTACTATTAACTTGGACGGAATAGCTAGACTATGTTGTCATTAGCCACTTCTTTATCCGTCATCTTTCATGTCAGATATACCTTGTTGGAGGCAAACATTCGGCCCAGCTAACCTATCTAGTCCTTCAATGCGCAAGAGCTCTCTCATTCTGGGGTGATGGCGAATACTAAATATTGCTCATAAAACGGCTAGGCGCTTGTAGGATAAAACTGTTTGTAAAAAATGCGGAACCGTGAATGATTCACACGCGAAGCTCAGTTCAAGGTGGAAGATATGCAGGCTCAATTAGTCTGGCGCCGGCAATCGTCCTCGTGGGAGCTGCGCACTAATACAAGTATCATCTCATCTATCGTTGCAATGTCTATCCCAGTTCGATCTGCCTTTCCCACGCCAGTGATTGCGCACTCATGCATTAGCAATTTTGATTAAGCATAAAAATTGACCGTCTGCGGCGAAAGTTAGCTGCGTGTGATAATAAGTATGGGGGCATCGTGACGAGCTTACATCCTTCTTCTTGGCCTGCACCTCCGCAATGGCATCTACGTAGTGTTCGTGACTGATCTTGTTCTTTCCCATCCGCAGCGCAATCATACCCGCCTCGACACAGACAGCCTTCAACATGGCGCCGCCAAATTCGTCGGTACTGCGTGCCAATTCCCCCCAGTTTACACTGGCATCTACCGTCATCTTACGCGAGTGAATCTTTAAAATCTGGGCCCGGGCTTCCTCGTTTGGCAGGGGGAACTCGATCTTTCGATCTAAACGACCAGATCGCAGTAGGGCGGGATCGAGAACATCAACACGATTTGTAGCGGCAAGAACCTTGATCCGATCGTCCGACGCAAATCCATCTAGTTGGTTGAGCAACTCCAACATGGTTCGTTGAACCTCTCTGTCACCACTCTTCTCACTGTCAAATCGCTTGGTACCAACAGCGTCGAGTTCATCGATGAAGATGATGGCGGGGGCCTTCTCCTTGGCTAGTGCAAAGCAGTCTCTTACGAGTTTTGCACCGTCTCCAATGAACATCTGGACTAGTTGGGGGCCTGCAAGTTTGAGGAACGTGGCATCGGTCTGAGCGGCGCAGGCTCGTGCTAGTAGCGTCTTTCCAGTACCTGGGGGTCCGTACATTAGGGCACCTATTACTCGGTTAGCACAACTTTGAACCATCACGAGGGAGGACCGGGACAACCTTTGGGTGCCTTGATACCAATCTTCTTGAAGCGCTCGGCCTCCTTCATGGGCCAGACGATGGCTTCAACCAGTTCCTCAATCTGTTTGTCTAAGCCACCGACATCGGTGTATTTCTCAGTAGGCTTCTCGTCCACCTCCATTGCCTTTACCCGACTATCGTATTCAGCTGGTAGAGTATCCAGAATGAGATATGAATCTTTATTCACACCTATGAGATCTGCAGGCTTCAGAGTCTCGGGGTCGACAAGGCCAATCAGTGGTAAGAAAATGGTTTGCCGTGTTGAAGTCTTGATAACCGCAGACTTGCCCACCCGTGTCGCATCCAAGTCAATGTTGGCGCCTTCCTCGGATGATTCGGCGGTGGGATCAAGGTCTAACAGCTCAACAACGTTGCCCACAAGGTATGGCAATTGCCTGCAGGGTCGTTAGCTCTGGGGTGCATCTAGAAGCCGGGGTCGGGGCGAGGCAAACCGGTTGTTGGCGATCTTTTCTACGTTCTCCTTGATCTTCTCGGCCATGGTAGCCTTCTCGTGTGACAACCGCTGGTACTCGCTCTTCATGATCCTAGCGTCGTTCTCGAGCAGGCGCTTGCGGGTCTGTAAATCTTGGGTGCTGAGGCTGAGGATTTCCTCGTCTAGGATCTCGTCTTCTTCGGGTTGGGCATCCTGCATCTCGGCATCGCCCTCATTGCTTGGCTTGCTGTTCTCCTTGCCTCGGTCGTCGTCCTTCTTGTCCTTGTCGTCGTCCGACCCGCGGCGCAGGGGGTCTATGCTTTGGGTGCTCGACATAACGAAATCGGGTGTTTGGTGGAGTAGAGGCTGAAAGTTACCGGAGTGCGAGAGATGGGTAGAATGACGTGGGGTGTTGGAATGAGTGTAGATGTGCGAAGGGTTACAGGCGTATGGCGATGGATGCAGAGGCACGTGCGACAGCACCAGCGGCGGGATAGATAGTGGTGGTGGTGGTGGTGTCGATGATGATCAATCGAGGGAGCTTCCAGCTTCAATCGGACCCGGATGGAGCTCCAAGGCAGGCGTTGGCGCGTAATCAGGCGAAATGCAAAAAACGGGGCACTAAACTAGCCCACCGGAGCAAACCTAGGTAAGTACCTAGGTACCTAGGTAGTACTATGTAGAGCATCCAACAGCAGGCCGGGCGTACCTGGGTACAGCATAGAGACCTACCTATAGCGGCTGCAGTACTTATCTCGTACACTGTCTGGTAACCACAGCAGGAACCACAGGCCACCACTGCCCCGGTTCGCGTCTTGGCTTAGGGAAGCGATAGGCAAACATAGTAGTACTCGTCAGGTACTGACATACCTACCCAAAAGTACCCGCTACGGTGGTGAACAGTAAAAGAAAATACAGGTAGGTACAGTAGGAAACCCTGCCACCTGCATCGTTCCGTCATCAAGCTCTAGCTCCCGTCCGAACCGTCTCCATCGCCGGCTTTTGAAGACAACATCGCATCGACTGGAACCCCAGGAAATGACAACCTACGCACGTGCGCTCTATCTATAGACCCTTCCGTCACGCTGGCTGGATTACTCTGGACACGACAACCGGCTCCCGACCCGACGGATGCCGCGCATGTACATGTGACGAGTCAACACGGGGAAGCTGTTTCTCGTGATATCATGACCGCGCCCTCTGCCGCGCCCAAGTTAACACCGCAGTTTTGCTTTACTACTGTTGCTCTGAGAGGTATGTTGCGCTCCGTGACCGGAAAATTACCGCCACAAGCAAGCTCATAGCGACTGCAGATTTCCTACGTGTGTCTCGGGGTGCCATTGACGATTCCATCACTCAGAATCTCAATGCTCTTGTAACGCCTGCCAAGTCGGGCTTCGACCCAGCTTCCACTTCTGTGCGGTCCCCACGAGCTCCCGCCAGACAGATCGACCCTCAGGCCTGCCAGGCCTTCAAAGATAAGGTGTTATTCCCATCCTGGCAGGCAAGATCCGATGTCTTGACGTATTGTGCCTATGTGGCCACGAGTCCCGACCCCGACGATCCCGAAATCATGTTGCGAGCTGTGGAGACGGAGAGGAATCACCAGCGACTTGTCGACGAGCGGTTAGACCCCTACTCTGGCCGATACTTCCCCCGGGAGCCTCGGACCGAGAAACTGGCATTGTTGCTGAGGCAGGAAAGAAGCGTTGAGAAAATCGTGCGATCTCGGACTTGGGGCCTTGTCCAGGAGCGGTGCGGCAATGGCAGCTTTCAAGATGCCGAAGCGGCCTTAGATCAGTGGCGCCAGGGTAGAGGAAGCCCCAAGCCATGATATACTAGCACTGGTCTAGAATACCTAGCACTTCCTCTACGGTGAGTGGAGGGCCGTAGGTGTAGAGCATGACCCGGTGTATCAGTTGTATGTTGCATTTACCATCACCACTACGAGCCTTCATGTATTATAAACCCGTACATACCAGTACAATACGATGAGAATGATATGTTAGCGAATTGACATTAATTGACATTAATTGACATTAATTGACATTAATTGACATTAATTGACATTAATTGACCCAACTACAACATGCAGGTGACGTTTATTAAGAAGCATGAAGCTTGCCTCATCTCAAGTTGATATTGAACCCTTTTCCCGTCGCCTCTGATGCAACTACAAAGACAAATGCTAATGCCGCGCCGTGGGATATTGAAGGCTACCTTATTAAGTCCGGCGGCTCCTACGGAGGTAGGAGGTAGCGAGTCGCGAGTGGTCCGAGCTCGGAAAACCCTCAGACCCTCAGCCATCGTCCCACCAGTCAACGGCCTCGCAGCCAATTACAGCGGACCACAGCGAATCACAGCAACCAGAGCTCCGCCAAGCAACAATCGCCGTAGACGACCACCACCATCATGCTACAGCACAGTAGGGTACTTAGGTAACCATATTTCTTGTACAAGTGTCCAGAGACGCCGCGCTTTACACAAGCCTGCCGCGACTGCCCTCCGCCATTCCCGAGCTTCCATTGGGCATTCTCGTCTTGCCGGGGCATTACCATCCTGCGATCCAGGTGTAGCGTGTGGCTAACGATTGGTGCATAAGTGCCTTCGGTTCCTCGCTCTGACGACGACGACGCAGACATCGGCAGACGTCGGCGGCCACGACATCTTCGCACGCTTCAAGCACCACCTCCCCGCCGGACACGCGCCACCGACGCCATACCCCGCCCCCTCTGCGACCGTGTCGAGGCAGTGTCTAGGTACTTGGTCCCTCTCTTGGTCCTCCGGTCCCACGGTGATCAGGTGATCGCTAGCAGTCATGCCGCAGCCTCTCAGCGCGAAAGAGAACTCGCTCTTTCGCCAGGTCATCCGCAACTATGAGGAGAAGCAGTACAAGCGCGGCCTGAAGGCGGCTGAGCAGATCCTCAAGAAAAACCCCAAACATGGGGACACGCTGGCCATGAAGGCGCTGATCATCAACTCCACCGGCAAGACTGAGGAGGCATTTGCCCTGGCCAAGGAGGCTCTGACCGCCGACATGAAGTCGCACATATGTTGGCACGTCTATGGCTTGCTGTACCGCCACCAGAAGAACTTCGAGGAGGCTATCAAGGCCTACAAATTTGCCTTAAAGCTGGAGCCCGGCTCGCCGCAGATCCAGAGGGACCTGGCATTCCTCCAAGTCCAGATGCGCGACTACCAGGGCTACATCCAGAGCCGGACGGCCATGTTGCAAGCAAAATCGCAGGTGCGACAGAATTGGACCGCCCTCGCTGTGGCCCATCACCTGGCCGGCGATCTCGCGCAAGCCGAAAAGGTCCTGACCACCTACGAAGAGTCCCTCAAATCGCCTCCTTCCCACAACGACTACGAAAATTCAGAAGCTCTCCTGTATAAAAATTCCATCATCGCAGAAACTGGCGACTATCAGAGAGCACTAGATCATCTCGAGTCCATTGCCAAGCACAATCTCGATCGCCTCGCAGTGTTGGAGCTAAAGGCCGAGTATCTCGCAAAGCTCGGCAAGAAGGATGAGGCTGCCAAAGCATACCGGGCACTATTAGACAGGAACTCCGAACATCCCGAATATTACAACAAATTGACGGAAGTTCTGGGCCTCAATGGTGGTGATGCATCAGCCCGTAAGGCTACCTATGACGAATACGCCGAGAAGAATCCTCGTTGCGACGCTGCCAAACGGCTACCCCTAGACTTCCTCACTGGTGAGCCATGATAGAGAACTTGATAGTACTCGTGTCGGGTGTGGCTTGGCTGACTCGCCCCTTAGGCAATGATTTCCGCGAAGCTGCTAAAACTTATTTGTCGCTAATGCTAGACAAGGGAGTGCCATCTACATTTGCAAACCTTAAGCATCTCTATACTGATGCTTTCAAGAGGGAAACATTAGAATCTTTGGCTCACGAGTATGTGAAGGAGAGGGAGTCTCAGTCTGGAGGCGAAGGTACTACTGAAGGAGAGCTGAAAGGCACACCAGCCGGCCTTTACTACCTTGCCCAGCACTACAACTACCATTCATCTCGGGATCTTGCAAAAGCGTTGGAGTTTGTTGATAAAGGTCTCGAATTGGTGCCCGAGAACGTCGAATTTCATATGACCAAAGCCCGGATATGGAAACATTATGGCAATACACGCAAGGCGGCGGAAATCATGGACCAGGCTCGCAATCTTGATTTGAAAGATCGATATATCAATACCAAGACCGCGAAGTACCAGTTGCGAAACAACGAAACAGCCAAAGCCCTAAAGACAATGTCGCTATTCACCAGAAATGACTCACCCGGTGGGCCTCTATCAGACCTCATCGACATGCAGAGCATATGGTATTTAACAGAAGACGGCGAAGCTTCTGTGCGGAACGGGCTTATTGGGTTGGCACTGAAACGATTTCATGCAGTGTATAACATTTTTGATGTCTGGCAAGAAGATCAGTTTGACTTCCATAGCTTTTCGCTGAGGAAGGGCCAGATTCGCGCATACGTGGACATGATTCGATGGGAGGACAAGCTCCGCGAGCATCCCTTCTACACTCGTGCCGCGCTTGGCGCGATCGCAGCATACCTTGGTATACATGACAGCAAACTAGCCGCGAATGCGGTCAATGGTTCTACTAATGGCACAGCGGAGGGTGACGCGGAGAAGAAAAAAGCTTTGAAGAAGGCCAAGAAAGAGGCTCAAAAAGCTGAGCGGGAGGCGGCTGAACATGCCGCGAAGCAGGATCCGAATAAACCCAAAGCTGCCACTTCGGACAGCGCCAAGAAGGACGACGACCCGATTGGACTGAAGTTGGCTTCGACCGATCAACCTCTAGTCGAGGCTACCAAGTTTCTGTTGCCGATCCTCCAGTTCACCCCAAAGAACATCGATGGCCAGGTTGCCGGCTTCGAGGTATACATTAGACGAGGTAATTTTTCCCTACCTTTCTTATCTCACGACCTTTTATACTCACTTCAACAGAGAAATACCTCCTTGCCCTGCGTTGCTTGAACGCCGCGCTCGCCATCGATGCGACCAACCCGGTTGTCCATGAGCAAGCCGTGCGCTTCCGCCAAGAACTAAGCTCCAAGCTGGCATCCCTACCCGCCAAGGTTGCCGAAGTTATAAAAACCGAATTCACGGCCATCCCCCCCTCAACAGACCTGAAGGAGTATAATGCCGAGTTCTTAAAGCAGCATAAGGATAGTGCTCCTCATGTAGTCTCGGCCGTCAAGATTCAGAAGCTTTTGGGAGAAGATCAGAACACATGTGAGAAGGCTCTGTTTGACATCCTAAAATTGAAGAGCGACAATTGGGAGCCGGCGGCTGAGGCCCTCGGACTGCTCTTTCAGTGGCGAAGTGGTGAGGCAGAGGCTTTCAAGAAAGCCGCTGAGGAGACATGGCCCGAGGTTACTCTGTTCAAGCCTCCCCCTCCCCCTCCTACTACCACTAAGCCTACCGCATATTAACGCATTCAAAACGTGACACATCTCCCTTGTACTAGAAGTGCGATTGATGTAGGTATCAGTACGCGAGGTTGTGGGTATTGACTCACTGCGCTACGACGGTTTTATCTCGCCAGCATGCTTATCATGATAAGCCACTGTACGTTAAAATGACATGGGGGAAGACAAAAATTTCATGGCATGGATATGTAGGGGCTGCCCACAGGAGATATCAAAATATAAATTCTTGGACCAAATTTTATTGTGTCTGCAGTTAGAGTGAGATAAGTACTTACCTACCTACTTACCTAGGTACCTAGGTAGGTATGCATCGACCTGGGATGATAACCTGATTTTAAATCCAGCATGAGTGATGTTATAAAATCATATACCCCTAGGCGAATTGAGGGTTCTTTCTGCGTATGCTCATCACATTCTAGGTTGGTGCGGTAGACACTTGAGTATGTTGATGAGATGAAACGACAAGCTTGTTCATCAAACCAATCACAACAAAATAGCAAATTGAGTAGGCAAAATTAGTCAATTTATCGTCAATATATACCCCAAACTTTTATCTCATATCTTAATCATTCTGGTATTCTTCGTGTGATGGGGGCCAAAAGCCCAAGCAAGCAAGAACTTTGTGGCCTTCCCTACTCCGTGACTCCGATGCTAATGCTTTTTGTCGTTTTCCCTTTCCGGCAAATGCAATGCGATGTAGTCTGTTTGTTCATTTTTGTCGTCGTGTTCGTCGTGCTTCATATAAGGTATGGATCGTGTGTATGGACATGCTTCGTGATGGATGGATGTAACGTTTGGATGGTAACAAAGGAAATGGTCCAATGAGTGTTGGTCGCTTCTTTCTTACCCGATGAGAGCCAGTCCGCTTTGCTTCGCGGGGGCTCTTCTCTCATCAAAGGCGCGAGAGAACGCAGTATCTTCTTCTTCTTCTTCTTCTTCTTCTTGGCGGGGTGGTGGGCGGCTGATCCGTCCCAGGGCGTGTCATATTGCGATGTAAGACATCTCTCTCCGGCGTTTTCTTCGCGTCTGCGATGAGCGCCCTTTGGAGATGATCAGACATCCACACGGCATTGTTAGGCCCTTGGCACTTTGTCTGGCGACGACACTGTTATACTGTTAGTTTTCATAGTAACACTACGGCAGAAAACGCGATTATCTAATACGTACGGGTTTGACGGACAGGCGGTATGTTTCGCGTGTAATTTGATGCCCAATAGCCCATGAACACACAGCTGGTTGTTCGCTACGTGGCTTGCGTCAGCAATGCTTACTCATACGCACACACACACACACATCCCCACAAAGTGAACACAGCTCTCAAAACTAAACGGGCTCTTGAGATCACCACAACAGCAGCCAACTTACAAGGCTCAAAACCACCCTTGGGGAAATCCTTGATAACGTCGTAATCCTCCAGGGACGCGGCGTCCCGCGCGTCGGCGACAGCCCGCGCGGATCTCGCGCCCAGCGACTTGCGCGTGAGGTCGAAGAAGCACCAGCCCTCGAGTCCGACACAGACGAACGAGATGAGCGGCAGCAGATACTGCAGAGCGAACCAATCCTCCAGGAAGGCGGCCACGGGCGCCGCGAACGGCATCTCCCAGAGGCCGCCGCCGAGGCCGTAGGCGTTGAGACCGAGTGTACCAGCCATGGAAGGCATGGCGCGATGGATGAGGGGGGGAAAGGGAAAAAGAGAAGAGGAAGGGCGGAGGAGAGGGGTATTTCACATCTTATAATACTTACACACACCCGCTGCTCACGCGATATTTGCACCATACCATACCGCCTCTTGCTGGCCCGTACCCGTTACCGCACACTATCTAGCGCGGCCAACCGCCTGCCCGACTGTGGATCGGGGCGTTGCACCGATTGGGCTGGCGGTCGCGCGCGGCCACGGTTTGCAGGGGCCGCCGAGGTCCTCACCGCTCAAAGTGTCATGGTTCGGTGGGGACGAGAAACACCTCCTTTCCTCCTTCACCTTCTCTTCTCCCAGCCATCGTCAACCACGTCTTACGCCCCGGCCCACACTGGGATGCTGTTGCGCCAGTCTCGTTTCACCGTTGGCCGAAAGGGAGATCGCGGCTGGGGTCACAGGTCACAGGAGTTCGTGGTGCGCGATGCGTGTTAGCTGGTGTGGGTGAGCTAGGATGGGAACGGGAATGGGATGGGGTTGTGGTGGTTCGGTCGAGGTGGTGCGTGCGTGCCCAACCACCTGCTATAATCAATCTATTCCATCGTCGCTCACCGGTGAGCGGTCCAGACCGTTGCCAAGACTAGAAAGTCGCCAAGTGAGGGAGTGGAAGATGAGCAACAAACCGGGTCACGAGGAGTTGTCTGTGTTTTCTTCCTCGATCGATTGATAACGGACTCGGAACACTCAACGCGAAGTCCAGCTTGTGTTAGGTAGTACGGCATACTGTTCCTCGTGTTCGATCAAAAGTCAAGATAGGGTCAACTTCTTCCTCCCGGCTTATCTGCGGTTATCTAGAGGATGTTGTACACCCAAGCCCGTTATCTCTATGTAGTGCCATGGCCACATTGGGGAGGGCACGCGATCTTCGATTATTATCTATCAATACCGCTCATGGGGTACTATGTTCGTATATGCGGAGGGTCCATTGCTTGAGATTCTTGTCTGCTTCAAAACAGAGGTTTAGTTGTAATGCGGCAAATCACATATTTGTTCAGGTCATCGGCGTCTATTTTAGGCGCTTCGTCGGTATTATCGCGAGGTCATATTGAAATCGTTGCGCGCACCAATCTGTGTGCAGGTGCTGACTTAATCAGTCGAGCTGCGAGACGTGAGTGGCTCGAAATGAATTTCGGGGCTTGCAATGTGGCTGAGGCTGACGAGCTAAATTCGCCCGGCCATAAACCGATTCCCTCAGATTCCCCTCAAATAACGAAGTTTTGGTAGTATGCAGGAGCACATAGCCCGTGATCTTTTCTCGGACAATTTGAAACTCTGTGAGTTTACCTCCCGAAGAACCTCAAGGACCCCGAAAGATCTGCAGATGTTGTTCGCCAGTGGCGCAAATGTTTCAGTACTTGCTGTCATCGAAAACTGTTCTGGCCGGTGTTAGTTCAACCTTCATAGACCAACCACTTCATATGAAAACTATCACAGGCCTTAATTTCATGTGGGAAAAGGTGATATAAGAGGAAAAGGTATCGCATTATAACTCATTCTTCATAGGTAACGATACACCTACCGTACAATTATACAATACCACCCATATTATTGGCATCTGCTTGGCCTCGGCCTACACATCGCAGCGTCTACATCTACGTCGTTGGTAAGTTCCGGCGCCACTTGCGCACTGAGATATCGAGTTGTGTAGGGCTATAGCACATTCTGTTTTCGCTTATCAAGCTGGCTTCCATACTCCTATACTGCGCTAATCCTGTACTGCGTTCATCCCGCAGCACACATTATCGGCTAAACTGCTCATAAGCTAATACTGCGGTGACCGAGACAGTCGGGTGCATTCTAGGCACCTTACGTCTGTTGGCGCTGAAAATAATGCAGTAATGAAGCTTTCTGAATCCACCGCTGCCTGATAGTCCAAAGCAGCTTCCCGGATTTTCTGCTTATCCCGCCGCTCGTCATCTAAACAAGGCCCCATGACCGCCCTATCCTTTTCGATCGCCAAATTAAAATATCCCTATAATTCGGTGACGGCCATCAAGCTTCGTGTTGAATGACAAGCTAGGTTGCGATGAGCGTAGGCTTCGGTTGCAAACACGGCGATCCCGGGCGCGATCTTCGGCCTGGGGCCGTTTATCGCGAGCTGGAAATTCCTGCCGACCGGATCAGCCTTGGGATCCAAATACAGACCGCTAGAGAACCTACGGTACAAGGGATGTGGCCCAGGAAGGCAGCAATCTGGCTTATGAGTGCGCGAGTTTTATGAATATTGCAGCAATAATGTGTTGTCGACAATAGGGCGTAGCTTACAAATATTCTTGTAGGCGTGCTTATCGTGGGTCATTCAACAGCTTATCAATCAGCCTTGAGATTAATAACTGACTTGAAAGAGTGTATATATATATAATATCCAGCTGTCAATAAGCTGTAGCTAAAATTTTGTGGTCACTAGTTGCTCACGACTTCAACCAAGTTCTTGTGCTCCCAGTATGTCGACACCTTTGCTGAGCCTTCTGCTCTCGGGTTTAACCCTGTTTGGGGTGCCCGCTGATGCGGTTGCGACACAACAATCTCAAGTTAAACCCTTCGAAATTAATCTTTCAGAACGGGTACCGCACATGCTCGACTTGATTCAGAATACTCAGCTTCCATCGTCCGAATTTGTGGCGGCCCGTGAAAGCACGAATGGCACCCTGTCCACCGGGATTTCGCTGCAGACACTTAAAGAATTACAGAGTGAATGGATAACTGGCTTCAATTGGGACAAGGAGCAAGCTTCCATGAACAAGTGTGGAGAAACTCCATGTATGAACTTTGACGATTGTGAGGCTTACTTGATGGCAGATTACATCACTTCACCGTCAACATTGAAGGTATAGATGGTAAGTGATATTCCAAGTCATATACTTCCTATTTTAGACGCGGCCAAGAGTAGATATCTCCTGGCCTGGTTATATCAATGTCCCGGGAGCTCTGTACTCCTGAGAAGAGAAATTACTGACTATTGACTGTTGCAGTGCACTTTGTCCACGAGGTATCTGGAAGCCCGGACGCAATTCCTATAATCTTGCTGCACGGATGGCCGGGCACGTTTCTCGAAATGGCGCCTTTGATAGATTTATTGGCACCGAAATCTCAGGCGGCAGGGAAGACTGCAAACACCACGTTTGACGTGGTGATACCATCGCTTCCCGGCTTTGGCTTTTCATCTCCCCCTCCGACTCAAGCCTGGACCGCCCAAGATTCGGCCCGCGTGTTCAACAAGCTCATGACTCAAGCCCTGGGGTATCAGCGCTACGCCGTCCATGGATCCGACTGGGGCTCGGATGTAGGGTATTCCATGTATGACCAGTTCAACACGACCGTCCGAGCTACCCACCTGAACTTCTTGCCGTTTGCTCCACCAAAGGCCGCGGATATAGCAGCAAGGAACATCGCCCTGTCCCCTGGAGAGGTTGTTGCCGAGAATAGAGGCGCCGATTGGGGATCGGCTGGTAACGGATATTTTATTGAACAGTCAACCAAGGTATGGCTATTCTCTTTATCTCCATACTTTGAAACTGCCTGATAACTGACCCGGAACAGCCTAACACCATCGGTCTCGCCTTGTATGATAACCCCGTCGGCCAGTTAGCGTGGATCGGCGAGAAATTCATAGCTTGTGAGTTTGCCTACCTTTAGCCATCGCTCCGATTATTATGTCTAACAACAGCACAGGGTCTGATCCGCGACAAGGAACTGGGCCGTCTCTCTTAACGCATAATGAGATTCTGCGCGAAGTATCGCTCTATTACCTTACCGGGTCGTTCGTTTCGTCCGTCTACATTTACGCTCAGAACCCAAACGGGTTCAGACAGACCGATTACTCTAACGTGAAAGCACGGACTGATGCGCCTCTCTTCTATACCACTTTTGAATATAATATTGGGTTCTGGCCAAAGGAGTATGTTGCTGCAGTCGGTAATTTGGTGTCTTATAATTGTGAGTCTCATGGTAGCCTTCTATCATACTATAGTGTAGACGTCGACTAACTTTATATGAAGTTCGAGAATTTGGTGGCCATTTTCCCGGATTAGATAACCCAGCCGGCTTGGCTGATGATATCAGAGAGATTGGAAAGTATTGGCAATACTGAGAATAAGGGTGCGGAGATTGTGGTCAAGTCTTGAGTAAATGTTTATTTAACTGCACGGAGGATTTAAATAGCAGGAGACATTATAATATTTTCGAGACAGGGCTTTTATGCATAATTGGAGCTTAATCAACCCACTACCTTGGCGACCGTCTACTATTATGAAGCCATATAGGGTAAATAGCTTTAAAAGCACTTGGTTACGGGGTTTGTGAGACATCATGACAACTCAAAAAAATATCAAGTCTTGATGAATGCATCTCCCGGCGCTTCTCCTGGTAAACCTATCATCTATTTAGTTGACACTTATTCTGTTGTTAGATATCATTTCAACACGGTTCCTAATACCAAAGAAGTCTCGCGAATGTATCATCAGCGGTTTCAATTTAACTTTGCGATTTGACTAATAATTGTGCTATACAGAGGTCGGTAAACCCGCGCGAATATCTTCGTAGTGGCCACGGCCCTTTCTTTGTCTGTGACTAGAGGTTAATCAACTAGTAGACCGTTGTGGATATCAGCCTTTATCTCATTGCCGACGCGAGGGACAAGGAGCATCCGGTTCCAGATAACCGAACCCGGCTCTGTTTGGAAAACCCCGGGAGTTATTCTTTGTTTTAACGTTGATTACATTGGTCCGGCGTGCTAGATTTGCTACTGCCTTTTGTTGTGAATAGAATCACTTTGTGCTGAGCCGCAGATTCAGTTATAGAATGAGCAGGCCTCTCAATAAGAAAGTGGCAATAGTAAAGGGCGTATAGTATAAACATGGTTTTTGACGTCTTTATTTTGATCGGATTGGTGGTCCTCGAATGGGGAATCATTCAATTTAAGCGCCGTGAAGAAGGACATCCCAGAATCAGTGCGCATTTAGACACTACTCCTACTAAAACCACTACTCCTACTAAAACCACTACTCCTACTAATACCACTACTACTACTACTTCTACTACTACTACTTCTACTACTACTACTTCTACTACCACTACTACTTCTACTACCACTACTCCCACTACCATTACCGCCACCACTACCGTCGCTAACGCTCAGACCACTGCGCAATCAATGGCGCATGTGACTGATGATTGCGATTTTAGCTTGCTACACGGCGGTGCCTCCGTACTTAAACCACCTTTTGATGTGGCGTATAGCATCGACCTAACACAGTGGCAAGCTGGTGCGTATAAAAACCTTCCGTGCCGGATCACTTAGTCTCAGATACGGGACCTAGATATATCGACTAACATGTTTTTATGTACACAGCCTGGCGTCAATTTAGCGAACTAAAGAGGCTGATCAGTATTCACCAAGGCGCGCTCACTTCGCGACGCGGAACTGAGGAGTTCGAGAAGTTTTTGGTTGACCTGGAGACTCTGGTCGGAAAGCCATTACGGTACGGCTGTTCCACGCTGCACGGCTTGCAGGTTGGATTTCTTGAGTTCAGGGACACAGATATCAACCATGACGATGAGCATCGGGTTATCTTAAGCAACATGTTAAGGGAGGCCGAAATTAGCATAATTAACAATACTCTTGGAACATCGATTACGAACCTGTTGCCGTCTTGGGCTCGCCAGGCGCCGGAGCTCCGAAGCGACAACTGCCCCGGCCAAGACTGCTTCAGGATGGGGGACACCGCACTCGATATCGCCATGCTTCAGATCCCGATAGAGCTTATCAATGGAGTACGTAGGGTGCAATCAGACACACTGATTGGCGGGATGTATTCGACAAACAGGGGAGAGAGCCGGGCATTTGAGACTGTGATCCCGTGGAGCAGAGTCACGGTAGCCCGAACGCGGAATTCAGCCCTGTTTCCAAAATTGAAATACCCGATTGGACAGTGGATCACAGGCCTCCTTGTTGTTGGAGGCATGGTTTCATATGGCATAGCCGCACGTGAACGGAGGCCTCTACGTCGGAAAACAATTTTGATGTTGGGAGTAACTTCATTTGTATTGGGTGTTGTCATAGGGTTGATGGATTAAGTTACGGATCTCTTGCTTGGCTGGTGGCCTAGTGGCTGTGCTACTTCAGTATAAATTTTATAGCCTAGATTCTGTTTTCTTCTTTTTTTCTCCTTATCCATAAAACTTTGCATAATATAACACATACTATAAAAGCTTCCAAGTTTACTTTAACCTTTATGTTTAATGTAAAAAAAGTAAAGCTGACAAGCCTTTAACGACCCAGACGGGACTCGAACCCACAATCTTTGCCAATTCCATACCGGAAAGCAACGCCTTAGCCATTAGGCCACCAGGCCGGAACTCGTTTTAGATGCACCTTAGAAGGGTTTGAGAAGCCGATGGGCACCGTCTTAGCCATAAGTGGAAAGTTTGTGCTCTGGAAAGAAAATGACCACGAGAATTAGTTACTCACAATGAGCCCGCGGCATGTTCAGGAGCTGGTAGTGCCATGCCAACACACCAATGTATAACGGCTACTTTTCGGACGAAAAGCTAGCCCCAATTGCTCCCCAAACACATAAAGATCACGTAACAAATAACAAGCGTTGGTAGAACATGTGGATCAACACACTGTAAGCACCAGATCCTCGGAGGCAATACCTGAATAACCCCACTAATACGCCATTCCGACACACCGAATATCGGTATATACATTTATTCTCCTGGAATCCTATGAGAAATGGCGCCCAACATCATGGAACACCCAGTAGTCAACCTGTTGAAATCGCTTATGTCGATTGTCAGTACCAGCGAGCTGGAGCATAGCATCGGCGTCTTCCTAGAACAGCATCTCCAGAGCCTGGGCTACACCGTCGAGCGTATTCCGATCGCGCCAGGGTCCACTCGCCACAATGTGTACGCTTACCTCGGCTCGGCCCGCAAGACGCGCGTGCTTCTCACAGCTCATATGGATACCGTGCCGCCGCACATTCCGCTGACTGTCGACGGCGATATCATCCGTGGAAGGGGGTCTTCCGATGATCTCGGCCCGCTGGCGGCTCAGATTGTAGCCGCGGAGGAACTGAGGAAAGAAGGGAAGATCCGCGCGGAGGGGGATATCGGGCTATTATTCGTAGTGGGCGAGGAAAACGGCGGGCATGGGATGATTGCCGCCAATGATATGGGGGTAGCCTGGGAATCAGGAATCTTCGCTGAACCAACGGAAAGTAAGCTTGCGAAGGGCCATAAGGGACAAGTAGCCTTTGAAGTCATCGCTCGCGGCATCGCGTGGTACGTGCAATCTGTAAAAGGAGCCTGTTGAAAAATCATGTTGACGAAGCATCAAAGCCATTCGGGGTATCCTCATCTCGGGAAAAGCGCAACTTCAACGCTTCTAGCTGTGTTGAACGAGCTCTCTGCAACAAGATGGCCTAAATCTGACCTTCTAGGTCCTTCTACGTTCAATATTGGGACTCTTGAGGGTGGAGAGAAACACAACATCGTCGCCCCGTCGGCTAAGGCTCTCTGCGAAGTCCGCATGGTCTCCGACCTACCCGGCATCAAGGCCAAACTCGCAGAAATCATATCCCGGTATCCAGATGTGGAGCTGAATTTCGTTTTTGAATACCCCGAGGCTCTCCTAGACTGGGAGATAGAGGGTTTCGATGCCGCTCCAGTGGCTTTTGGAACTGACGTGCCTCGACTCAAAGACGAGTTGTGCAACAAGAGAGTTCTGTATGGACCGGGGTCGATTCTCGTAGCACACGGACCAGATGAGTACATCCGTGTACCGGAATTAATTGAAAGTATATCCGGATACAAAAGATTAGTTCTTCATTTCCTCCAGTGAGGAGCCTGCCGTCACACGTATCCGAAGACTAGGACGTGCATATCATGTATATAGTTATATGAGTGTGAGACTTTGTGCGGGCTTTAGCTTCTCTTTCCAAAACAGCTATGCGAAAGAGAGTCGGAAACTAGAAAGGAGGCCATTCGGACATATAGTCTGCAGATCTCCCATCTGGCCGAAAAAGGGACGAGACCTTCATAGCCACTATTGCGCCCTAGAATATCATTCGCAATATTGAGCCCTCGGTACGAAGGCCTCCGCTGACTCATTGTAGCGGTGCGGCGGTCTCACTGGTTCTGCCTCATCCTCCGTAGCTGCCGGTGCTCCGTTTTACCATCGGCTCCTCGACTCCACTAGGACAACCGCATTAAACCGGAACCGCCGGGCATCCGGAACACCCTACTCATCCTATTCCGGGAGAGGGGAAGGGGCCAAGTATTAACGAGCTTGCAACGAGATCACTAAGTAGTAACTTGAGAGTAGGTTTGTAACAAACACCTGATTACTTCCATTTCCGTATATCTAGCCTCTTGTCTTCTAACTCCGCGAAAGGCGTCGTTTCTTTTCTTGCTCTATCTCTCTTAGTCAACTCATATACATTCTCGTCTTTCGACATTTTCCGGTTCCCAGACAAATCTCCACGAGATGTGACTTACATCTTTCCTCGGCTTTAGCCTCACCCAGATGTCTTCCACCGGCGTCAGAATACTCGTCGAAAAATGACACCTCTTTTGGGGAATATTCCAAACTCCTTCCAATGGGTCGAGATCATACTTTAATACCATCATTATCAAAGTGCCGATAATTTCGTGCACCGCTAAATGTCTTCCCGGACACAAAGCATTCCCTCCGCCGAATGTGCGATATGTAGCCCCTGAACCTTTATGACCCTCCCGTCTGAGGAAACGCTTCGGATCAAAGGAGTCCGCTGTTAGTCCCCATATATCCCGACTATTATGTATTGGCGTGGATGGCACCACAAGAAATGCATCCTTTTTCAGTAGATAGGTTAATCCGTCCCCGTCCTGAACATAGGTATCTCGAAGGAGGAAGCGAGCGGATGCATTATTGCTTTGAATGCGGAGAACCTCTTTAACAAGTGACCCTAATAGTGGGAAATCTTGAGTAACCTGGGGTATGTTTACCGTAGCAGTAGAGCTTGTAAGCGGCTTGCCTTTATGAAAGACTACAGCTTCGATAGGGCTGACATATTTGGAGTGAAGAGTTTTCTCTACCGTTGGTAAGGCTGTGAGAAATAGATGGGTTCTGAGGTGGAGGGTGGGGGGTGGGGGAAGTATCGGCCCTGCAGATTGATTGCTGTCACGGTACAGAATCGCAGCACTATACTTCCACACTGCCATCACGTACACAGACTTAAAGTGTCGCCTGAAGCCCGCAACTATGGTGCAGAAAGTCGATTGAAATCACTACATCTCTTTGGTGGCCCGCAGACCATGCGTATCAGTTTCCATCGAGCACAGTAAGCATAATACTGCCACATAGCCAACCGGATCGTAAGGCTGGCAGCAATAAACTCTGATGCTTGTTGCCACCTGATGCATCCCTTAAGAGACCCATTAGACTAAATGACTGGCCGAGAGCCCTTGCAAGGGTCACACCACCCCTACTAACAAAAGTGACACAATTTAAGCATATCTATACACGCCTTTACGCAAAACGAGTTAGCATCATCAGTTTATTGCAGTACTTCTAGCATAGGTATAATTAGGTCGAAAGCGAGGTACTTTAAAATATGCTATTCACATTGGTTACTAAGAGGCCTGGCATGTATTTTCGAATGGGTCTCTTAAGGGATAATGTATGTTGATTTCCGGGGTATTTGTTAAAATAAGGGATGACGGTACACTCCACTCCCCTGTATATATGTACACCTTCTCCCCCGGAGCTGTAGGCTCCCTTCTCCTTCTGCTTCTTCTGATTAAACTGCTTGCCTGTTCACTGGTATGTGTCTCCACTCCTTTTGACAATATTCAACTAATAATTCTCTTGGGGTCTCAAGGGTCTTTGGTTTCTTTCCCTTTCAGTCAATGTAACTGAGCCTTTTGCCTTCTACTCATATTCGTCCCTTTCAGCCTACAATACCCCCCTTTTAATCGGGTTCCGATTGTAGGCCGTCCTCACACACCGTCATGTTCCCGTGATTCTCACAGGCCGATAGCCATTGGTTTCTAGGGTGTGTGTCTTGAACCAGGACTTGGCAGGCTGGTCTGTTAGTAGGTCCATCCATTAGCTGTATCTTCTTTTGATCCAGTTACGTGAACTTAGGCATTAAGCAACTAAAAGACCGTTACGTTAATTCCCCACACTGCTTCAAATATTCAACCATCAACTGTGGTCCGTCCTTTGTCTCCTGCTAGTCGGCTGCGATGGAGCTATCGACAAGGTGGATGTCACTTGTGCCATGGCATGAGGAAAACGAGCTCTCGACAGCGGATATTAACCCCGCGAATATCACACCTTCCTTTTTCGCTTGCCAGACCAGCGTTATAGGGGACGAGGGCGATGCAGAACAGTTGGCCCAAAGTTCTACCGTGTATTCTAAACACTCAGAGGATGAGGATAATGAGTTTCACGGGAAAGATGACTTACACCGTGTCGGCGGGGCCTTCCCGTTGCAATATCCAAATCAGAATTCATTGGATGATAACCAAGCAGAATTTGGAAGCGAACTCTTAGCCGAACAAGGTCTCGAGAGATGCCTTCGAAGTGCTATGGTCAACTCAATAGGGTGTGATTCGGAACAGAAATTATTTGTTCCTGTGGACGATCTAGATAGCATTATCAACACCAGGACTGTCCTTCTGGAGCTTGAGAGATTGAGAATAGTCCCTGACAAAGATTTGAGATCCCGCACCCGTCAGATCTGTGGAATACACAATGGAAAGTCGCCTCAAGATGGCAAGATAACTATCACCACTAGGTGACGCATTTTTGCAACCTTGGTCTTAATTAGCCAGACCAAAGCAATCTTAGAGGTCATTGAGGGAGGCTTTTATGATTGGGACCTTCCACTGGAACTGGACAGATCACATCTTGGATTTCCTCAACTGGTAAGGAAAGTGACTGGAGATAAACCGGACCCGTTGGTTTCTCTCAAAATTGGCCTCCCTACCAGCACGAGGCCTTCTTCAGGTGCCAGTGGCAATTACTAAGTCCGTATATTGAGATGCGAACTCAAGCAGATGCCAAGATAAATCACTATCTGCTTGACCCAAACATCATTCTCCCAATCACCAATATCAGCGGACCAGACCGCCGGGGAGGGCTTCGGAATGTTTCAAAGATCAAAATCCACTCCGCCCACCGAAACTCATTGCCTAGCGTAAGTACAGAGCCTTTATCCGGTAACGGTTTTATATACTAACGCATTCAGGGCTCGGAGCCTTGGCTAGCACTCAAGAGACTTCAACACAGTAGCGAACAGGCCTTTCGAGCAGAAGTAGACCCACTGAAGCGCCTCGAAAAGGACCACCCTCACCTCATCCAACTACTGGCTACTTACCAGTACGGTGAAGATTATTATCTTGTATTCCAGTGGGCGGATGGGGGGAACTAAGACGATTTCTTTCGATCGTATTCCCGAGGCAACTGGCTATATCTGGATACTTGTGGATATACATCGTGATTAAATATCTATCATAGGAAAGTCCGGAGGCACAATATATTGGCTGTATAGGTGGTTGGGTCTGGAGGTTGTTCATTGCCTTACCAAGCAGCGAACCCAAGCGAAGTGTGATGATGTTGCAAGATATCACGGGAAGGAAACTCACTGATATAAGTTTAAAGGCAGACGGAGGAGGGGCCTAAACTATTGACTCTAGTTATTAAATACAATTGCCATTTCAAGTTCATCCAACAAGAGAACTAAGAGATAATGCAAGTCTATTAAATGGATCTATCAGGGCACTTGGAAGACATTGTAACTTCTCATAATGGCTTTTGACTGATACTGTGAATTTACTAGCAATAATCTTCCCTGGGGGTGGTTACTGAAAAATCCTTTTTTGTGAAATCCAAAAGTCGCACGTCCTCGTCTTCGACAAGAATAAAAGCACACTCGTAAGAACGATGATTGGATGCTGCGCGTCAGTTCACAGTATCAAGCAAGCGTACTATGCACAGATTGAAAGCTTTCCTATTAGATTTAGCATTAGGCATCGGGGATACTGATAACCAATTAAAGGCAGTAAAAGGAGGAAAGTCTCAAACTTCTCACGCTTCCATGGAAATATTGCCTTCAAGACCAAGCGAAGAACTCGATACCCTTGTGGATTCAAAACACCAATACGGCAGTTTAGGGTATCCATAAAAGGGTATCTGATGAGGTCTTCCCCCCTTACTGACAGTATTAGTCAGTTGAATCAATAATTATAACGCTATATACCTTTCATTTCATCACCCTTCACACACAAGCTACTACAAGCATGGGACTCCAACCAGAAGCCTAGGACTGTGTGAGGCGGGTGAATCTCGGGACCATCCCCCCGGCTATCCAAACCTGCTACTTTTATATTGTTACAGTACTCCGGTGAGTCAGAGCTGCTTAAGAGCAAGATATTTGTATAAACGTTATATGCGAAGTTCTTCCATATCTCCGTATTTCATCGGGATCTTGTAGCACCCGACAAAGCAAAACCCTCACGCCTTTGTTGACCCTGTATCATAACAGGATGTCATGCAGGGGAAAATGGAGACAGATCCTCTATCTATTGGATTATGTATGTAATTATAGGAAGGTTTATAGAATAGCCAAAAAAGGGGTAGCAACAGGGCAGCCCCTGCGGACCCCAGTAGGGTTTCGTAAAGGAATTCGTCTATATTAGCAAAAAATATATGCCTATCACGATAAGTACCTAGTTAACCTATTCCATGCAACTAAGCAGCTTGATTACTTAATAGCCTCCAAGACATCTTACGGGCGTTTAGCACTACTTTACACTAAAAACTCGTCTAGTTTAAGCATCCTTGAACCTACTAGAAGCATAACTAAAGACGTATGGAAACGGCGTGACGTCGGTTGTGAGAATCCGTCTTATGCTCACGAGATAACAAGAGCTGGCACGTTCCTTGGGAGACGGTCTTGAGGTATAGAGGTCATGCTTCTAACTGGCGTTGAACTCATGCCACTTTCCGATACTGAATCAGCACTTGCATGATTGTATCGAAACCGGAGGCATTATCAGGGTATCGATGTGCCGAAGGTTTTAGCGTCCTCCGGATAATCTTTAATTCCTAAGTGACGCTCGACGCCAAGAACAGACCAAGAGTTCATCGAAGAATGCAAGAGTAGAAGACTCGACGGCGTTCTCGCTATATGCAATAGAACGCCCTTGAGTCTTGCTGTTGCTGGTAGATTCGATGAGGATTTGAACAAGCTTTGCCACAGAGTGCCAAGTTTCTGTATCACAACGTCAGAATCAAGATGCCAAAATATGTAAACCGCGGGGATTGCAAGTTGCACAAACAGGTTTACGGTATATGAAGGTGCCGGCTATGATAATATTGATACTACCGCCTACACGGCACGATCTATCTTAGTATCGAACTGTCTCAAGGTCGTTAATGGCGTCACAGCTAATACTGCTGTTTTTCTGGGGATTGGTGACATAAGCAGAAACTTGAAGAAGAGGGTAAAGATTCCCGAACGCAGCTCAGTTTTCAATTAGCGGACGGAGCCGAATACGTCAGCCCCGATAAACTCCTTGCTAGAAGCGATGTTCTCAGAGCTGAATGAGAGCTGGTGGTTTCTTCATTGCCGTGGCGCGCACAGCCGCCATGATTCCTTCCAGGTTGTAGCAGCAAACAGCTGCGATCATGTCTTTCTCAACATATTCGGCATCGGTAATCGCCTTGGCTCTATTAGCCTTGAGCTTCCCAGCGATTCCATTCATAGCCATTGACTCAGCACGTTGCGTCACCTAGGTGATTCTAAATTCAGGGAAGTTTGCCCGAAGGTGGAAAGCGAGATATGGGGGGCGTAGTACGACATTGCCGATCGCGGTTGACGCAACGAGATGATCGGCTATAAGCTTCACGTGAACTGAACTCCAACTCGCGAAGTGTCCTTCAGATGCAACGTCGCTCGGGCCAAGTATTTTTCCCTCGTGGCTTGGCTAGCTTGTACCCGCCGGGGCTGTATCCGGGGCATTATCCGGAGCATCATCCGGGCCATCATCCGGGGTATGAAAATGCCGTTCAATTTCAGATCCTATAACCTCTAGCCCTGGGGGCTTCTATACCCAATGCTCAACAATTGTATGCAAGATGGGAGCTAGTTGGTACAACGTGGGCATTGCCCTTTCTGCTTCGCTCGGCACGTATCTATATGTAGGTTTCAATCGTTTCCATTGTAGACCATGACTTCTGATATCATTTGAGGTACAGGGGTTTGATACGGGCATTATCACGACGAGTCAGTATGCATGGTCTCATCACGTCCGCTCGGGAATCTGATACGAAGCTTCAGCAATCGCCCACCAGAGCTGGATCGATTACATGCACAATCCATCGACAGCCATCATAGGCGCAGTAAATATATCTTCATCTCCGTGTTGTTTCTACCCCTAGACTAATGGTATGTAGGTCGTGGCTGTCTATATCGCAGGAGAAGCAGGGGGTGCTCTGCTGCAGGTCTTAATTGCAGACAAGCTCGGAAGGACTCGGTTTATGCAGTGTGCTTGTGTCCTCGTTACCGTCGGCGTGATTGTCCAAACAGTGTCGATGAGTATCGGGATGCTCCTCGCTGGCCGTGTACTCGCAGGTATAGCAGTAGGGTAAGTGTCTTTCACATGCTATAACTCACATTACAACAACTGGGCGCTCTATCTAATTCATATTTATAGAGCGCTGAGTGCTACTGTTCCTATCTACCTTTCGGAAATCAGCGCTCCCAAGACCCGCGGGCTGATAGGCGGTCTTTCTGGCGTTGGACTTTCTGCCGGCACAATGACAGCCAACTGGGTCGGATTCGCAGGTAGCTACGCGCCGTATGGCGCTTCTCAATGGCGTCTGCCACTCGGACTCCAAGCTCCTTGGGGCATTCTCCTCTTCGTCTGTTTGGCTACGTACATGCCAAAGAGTCCTCGCGAACTTATTCAAAAGGGCCTCACAGAGGAAGCACGAAGAGAATTCGCAAAAATTAGAAGCGATATCCCTCCTCACGAGGCCCACGAAGAGTTTACGCTCATGAAGGCGCAGATCGAGTACGAGAAAAATCGAGCTATTTTAGGGTATCGCGAGATCTTCAAGGTCTACTGTCGTCGTGTATTAGTGTAAGTGCACATTTTATGTTATATGTATTAGAAACAGAATTGTTTACAAGTATACAGGTGTATCGCGGTACAGGTTTTGACCACTGTCACCGGTGTCAACGTCATACAGGTAAGCGCCCCCACCCAAAAGAGGCAACATACGGAATCACACAGCACTAATATCGTTTATGTAGTACTATCAAAGTGAGTAGACGGCTCACTTAACTAGATGATATCCATTCTTAACCAGCAACAGCGAGTTTGTACAAATCTCTAGGTATAGATGCGAAGACAATCCTGGCGCTGGCTGCGATTTGGGGAACAAGTGCCTTTGTTGCCAATGTGATTGCTGTCCTTATTCTACCGGATAGATGGGGCCGACGGAAGTGAGCCACAACCACAAATCGTATGTCGTGAGTAGTTCGAACTAAAGCCAATGCAGTATGCTCCTCGCTGGTCTCGCGTGCGTGATTGTCACCGAAATATACTCTGCTGTCCTCCAGAGAGAGTTTCAGCATACAGATAATCGAGTTGGCAAAGGCTTCGCGATATTAGGCATTTACATCTTTGCGGTGTGTTACTGTACGTCTGAGGTTCCCTTCCGTGTTCTTCCCTTAAGGCTAACCATCCTCTGCTCAGATGGACTGATTAACTCGGTTACATGGTTATATGGTTCCGAGATCATACCTTTCTTCATACGAAGCAAAATAGTCGGCATATCAGCTGTAGCTCACTACACAGTCAATGTGGCCTGTATGACTCCCAATCTCAACTCTCAGAATTCTTCGCTAATAACGATGTTATTCAGTCACCGAGGCAGGGCCAACTGCGTTCGTGAATATTGGAGAGAACTACTACTACGTTTTCGTTGCCATCTGTGCGATTTATCTCGTCCTGGTTTACTTCTATTTCCCGTAAGCACCGTATTCTGACGGATTTCTGAAGTATGTACTAATTGCTCGCAGCGAGACTAAGCAGAAGAGCCTCGAGGAGATTGCAGCTGCTTTTGGCGACCGCGTTGTTGAGGTTAACGAACATGACATTGCTGTGGAAGGGGAAATTTTCGACACAAAGGCTACCGTTTCACACATTGAAGAGCGTTAGAAGATCGAGAATACTTCTTGTCTGTTTTTCGTTTTGTTTATCATACAGAGGGTAAATAGACGTCGGTCGGGTATCTAAGTCCTTATGTCCGGAAGTAGGTAGGTTAATATATGGTTAATATAGCCTAGCCCACTTACCTAATTCTAGTCTGTCAGATTTTACTCTATCCTAGAGTCAGCAGCCACCCATGACCCACAGAGCTTATTCTGAGCGTGGATTGCATGGTTTCATTATATGGCTGAGTCTATTAAGTGGCTCCCGGCTCTAGTTCCAAGGTTGTTACTGTAGTTCTGACGCCACCCCCTTTGACGATTTTCAAGCTAACGGATTGGTGGAATACTCACAAGCATTGCTCCCCGTTCATGTACATTTCCCCAGACACGTGAAGTGTATGCAGTAAGCACATGAGGTTATGCAACACTGGATACGCCGTATATGCCTCATAGGACGGGAATGTCAATGGGTTTGGCTCTGGGGTGAAGATGGGTTATAGGTAGGTCGCTGTTAGGTAGAAGTGTACAGTAGGGGTAAGGGCTTAATATAGCTTCGTCTTATATAGGTACTCTTTCCACGCTAGGGGGCACTTTCTACCCTCCCGCAACCTTAACACCTGACAAGGGACCTTCCCGTCGCCCTAGCCATACGAAATCAAGACAAAACTAGCGATTATCAACGCACTATTTTATTGCTCATGACTGTGCTGCAGTAACTTTGGCAGGCCATCTGCGCGTGAGAAACGAAGCCAGAACGAAGCCAGAGACAGGTGCGAACTGGAGTCTGTATTGCGAGGTGTGTGGGTGAGTGAAGGTGTGGAACTGCTGCGGCGGGCTAGACAGCGTTCTGGAGCCCCTAGCCGGGACTAAGTGGGGTCAGCAACAGTAACTCTGACAGCTAGGTAACTAGGGTGAGGCGAGACGGAGCTGATCTTATGCTCATTTGCGGTACTCGCTCACCAGACCGGCACCGGGCCGCACATAGACTCCCCAGGCGCCAAGGGGCACGTCGCTGGATTGGACTGGCTCGGTAATGCTACGTTACGTCATGTGTCGGGCCAATTGCCAATCGGCGAACTTGAGGTTTAATCAAGCTATCTTGGCGTCTGGGGAATCTCTTGGGAAATCTCTTGGTCGCTTGGCGCGTGGTACGAGGCTGCTGGGAGATTAAGGGTAGCCTCAGCAGGTCTCAATGCGCGAGGTATACTCGGCAGTACAGTATGGATGAAGGATTCCATGACGTTAACTAGCGTCGCGCGCGGAGATAATAGTTGCTCGCTTCCCCCCCCCGGATGACCCGAACCTTATCCACTGTCAATCCTTAATGCTTGTTTGGCGTGGCAGGTACAGTAATATTTAGCAACGCCTCATAGATCTACCGCACGCATTATTTTCAGCTGAGCCCAAAGCGTCGGGCACACCAAGGCCTAACGAAAACATACCCTCAAGTTCGAGAGAACCAGCACGGCCAACCTGCCGTTTCCTGTTACCAACACCTTCAACAAGAGGAGTCTATCTGATTACCAATCTAACCATCATCAGTGCTCGTGTGCTTATGCCCGGTGCCAGGTTTGCTGAGTCTGTTAAGCTAATATCGTAGTTCATCAGGGCCACTAATTAAAGTAGTAAGGCTGTAGTAAGTTCACTTAAAAAATAAGCTTCCTTTCTTTCAAGTAAGCATCCTTATTTCGCTGGCACCGATAGCTCTCTTTCGTCGAGGCGATAAGTCCGATTACTACTGGAAACGTCCACTCCCCTGCGCGCCTCTCTCTTACCCCTTAGCCACATTATAGCATTAAGCAACTAAGAATAGAAACGCCCAGGGTCCGGAGTTTACCACGCAGATCATGTTCCAAGTGCTATGCTCCTCGTACTGTACAGCCACGAACGCGACAATGGTTGAAGCTCGTATAAGAATCACTGGTCGTCGCTTTTCTGTGTCGAAATGTCACCTCTAGTAGTCACGTTCTCTTCTACTTCTCATTTCCTTTTCTTCTTTTCGCCGATCAAGAGTTGCCTTTGGCACACTCGTTCACTACCCTCCTTTCTCCCTTTCTCCCAACCTTTCCACTTGAATTACTGAGCGTTGGTCTGTGAAATTCTCTTAATATTAGAGCAAAATGAAGTCCTTTTCGTACCTCGCGCTGCTTAGCGCAATCGCGCCGTTCGCTAAAGCCGGCGATCTTGCGCCAAATGGCCCCGACGTTCTCATCTCCCGGGTAGAAGACCAGATCGTGTTGCCCCAGACTGGCGCGACACTGCCCGTACAAGAACCCCCAAAGAAGGAATACGAGTACATCGTTGTCGGCTCCGGTGCCGGTGGTTCGCCTCTTGCGGCTAACCTCGCCCGCGCTGGCCACTCCGTCCTGCTGATCGACGCAGGTGGCGACTATGGTAACCTACGACAGGTCGACGCCCCTGCTTTGGCGAACCCTGCCTCTGAAAGGAATGAGGTTAGCTGGGGCTTCTTCGTCCACCATTATGCCAACGAGACCCAGGCCTTGACAGACCGAAAGCTCTCTTATCTGACACAGGACAACGAGTTCTACAGTGGTAGAAATCCTCCTGCGGACTCTACTATGCTTGGAAACTTTTATCCTCGATATGGTGGTCTGGGTGGCTGCACGGAGCACAATGCTCTGGTCGGCTTGCTTCCTACTAAGAACGATTTGGGCTACATTGCCAACCTCACTGGTGACTCCTCATGGGAGCTTTCCAACATGCGCAAATATTACGAAAAGCTCGAGAACGCCCAGTATCCTAACGACCACCCGGAGACACATGGACACAGTGGCTACGTTGACCTTAACATCAACCCTGAGGGCATTTTCGCACAAGATATCAAGCTTGCGTCTTCTCTCCTCGGTGCTGCTAGGGCTTTTGGAGTTTCATCAAAGGAATCCGTCGATGCTTTCGAACTGGCTCTCAACCAGACTATCGCCCAAGCAGTCAAGCTGGGCATCGATCCCTACACGGAGTTGTTGCCTTTGAACATGACCTCGGCGATTACCGATGCCTACGCTAACATTGTATCTCACGATGCCAACACTGCTGACCCCGACCGTGACACCACCAAGCTGTTCGCACGTCTACCCGAGACAATTGATAACGTTAACTACCGACGCTCATCACCGCGTGATTACGTGTACAAGACAGCCACGGCGAAGAAGGCCGACGGATCGAAGATGTACCCTCTGGACGTTGCGCTGCACACCTTGGTTACCAAGGTCACTTTTGCCAACAAGACCTGCAGTGGCAAGCCCAGAGCCAACGGTGTCGAATACCTTTTCGGAGAGTCTCTTTACCGAGCTGACCCTCGCGCCAACAACACTGACGGCGGCAAGCCTGGATCAGTCCGTGCTACTAAGGAAGTCATTGTTGCTGGTGGTGCCTACAACTCTCCCCAAATTCTGAAGCTGTCTGGTGTTGGTCCTAAGGAAGAGTAAGTCTTTATTTCTGCGCCACTTTCATCATCGAGTTTTCGCTGCTAACTCACTTTGTAGGCTTCAGAAGTTCAACATCCCCGTCGTTGTTGATCTACCAGGTGTCGGTACCAACCTCCAGGATCGTCTGGAAGTCTCCGTAAACGCCCAATTCCCTACCAACTTCACCCGTATCCTGGACTGCTCGTTCTTGGCCAATGACGAGGACCCGTGCTGGACTCGCTACGCCGACCCCGACAACAAGGGAGCCGCCAAGGGTGCCTACGCTTCAAGTGGTAACTACTTCGGTGCTTTCTGGACCTCGTCCTACTCCGACGACGGAGAGCAGGATCTGTGGATCGGTGGTTTTCCCGGTACCTTCAACGGTTTCTACCCCGGATACTCCTCCAACGCTGCCACCGCTACCTTCAAGAACTACTGGTCGTGGCTCATCCTAAAGGCGCACACCAGGAACCGTGCGGGTACTGTCGAGCTGCAGTCCGCTAACCCTCGCGATGTGCCTATCATCACCTTCCACTCCATGTACGAAGGCTTGTCCAAGGAGGATGCCGACAAGGAAACCGGCGCCCTCATCGAGGGTATCCGCATGGCTCAGAGCTTCTACGACAACACCCCCGACATTGATGGAAAGCCCGTCCAATGGTGGCCTCCTGCTGAGGTCCAGAGTGACGATGAGCTCAGGGAGTGGATTACTCAGGAAGCTTGGGGACACCACGCCTCGTAAGTCCATGCCTACGCTTTCTACTTTTGATTATGTAATGAAACCAAAGCTGACTCCAAATTTCCTAGGTGCTCCAACCCCATTGGTGCTGATGGTGACCCGATGGCTGTCCTTGACGGTGACTTCCGTGTCCGTGGCACCAGCGGCCTCCGTGTCGTTGACGCTTCTGTCTTCCCCAAGATCCCGGGTACCTTCATCTCGCTCCCCATTCTCATGATTTCTGAGAAGGCCGCCGCCGTCATCCTTGCCGGCAACGGTAAGAAATAGAGGAGTTGAGAGATATTATACATCACAGTCTTACCCTCACGGGAATCTGCTCATGAATGAATTTGAATAGCTACATTCATTATCCTGAGTCTGCATTATTATTCTTTGTATAAATTTACGGGGTTATATAATTTATAGAACACATCATATGTTAGACCCCGTACCCATGATATCCATCCTTTCCTATCAGCGGTTTTAAGGTCGTCCTGGGCTTTAGTTGATGAATAATGCGACTACCAGAAATTGCAGTAACGTCAAGTTCAATACTACTATTTATTCAAACATCTTTTTGTCCTGTTCCGTGAATGAAGTGTTTTCATTGAGCTGGCCGCTATTAATCGTGAGATATAACCTTTCAGCGACTTGAGCGCCTAGGTATTTAGTGTGCAGAGAATGAAAAGCTTAATATGACGGCTTCGACCAGAGGCTATCTTGGCCGGTTTCAGACGCAAGGGGCTTTGCACATCCTATCTCACTTGCCTGGGATCCCATGTCGATCTGTGTACGCCAGCTGACTACAGTAATTTAACTATTGCGATAGATCATGTATCACTTAAGATCAGGCCTCCCGCGAACCTCCACTTACCTCAACAGTCATACTATTGAGCCTTTATTCACCGACTACATTGTTATCTTTTCGCATGGGCGACACTCACAGTAAGCAGCCTTTCAACCTTGTCCAGCGTATGATGGATGACGCCCTGCGCCTAATGCAAAACCAGCCCTCGCATCTTGGATGGGACAATTGCGAGGACCCGAGCAGCCCCACAAAATGGATATAACGAAGGAATGTCTCGGAGTATTAATAGAAGAGTCTAAAGCTCGAGCTAGTTAATGTCGATCTATTCCTATTCAATCTACTAGACTAATAGCTGCACGCCATACCAAAGCCTCGGATGTTCGGCTTTCCCATGCAAGGCATTACTTAAGCTAGTATATGTGCCAAGATCAACAAAGAAAAGGGTATACCTAGCTTAACCACGATTACTGTACACGTACCTAAACTTCGAGTTGGTGGCTCTATCACGTCCGCACTGCCATATCAGCATCTGCTATGTACTTACCTACCTAGGTAGGTAGGCTTCGCTAGTTGTACACATGGCGTCAATAATAGCCAAGAATGCAACCAAATTCTGAAAAGCAATCGAAGATGCTTTAGCCACTATTACCTCATCGGAAAAAGAAACAAGACGGATAATGCACCAATGTAGGATCTTTGAGGCACGTAGCCAATAGCAAATGAACCATTCCGTTCAGTTGAAGGAATAGCTTGGCAAATTTTGCTTATATTCAATGAGCTGTCGCCTCGTCATTCACGGAGTTGGAAAATAACCGTGGCTGCAGGGGATCTGGTAGAACAGCCATTGAACCAAGCTGTTGTTGACAGACGCTACTCTTCCGGCAGCCGCCCGCAGACTACCGTCGTCAATCTTCTCAAACCCCATCATCAGCTTATACCCGTAACAATTACTATTAAGACGAGGCGAGAGCCAAATTCACCAGCAATTCTGGCCAAGGAGTGTGTGGTTCATTTCCGATACAGACGGCTTATCAGTTGTGAATCGTATCGAGCATCTCCTCAATTCCTTGCACGGCATAGGGCTGGTAGCTAGAACAGGCTGTAATTCTGCTCATAGTTTCTCTGATACGCGTGGGACTGGCCAACATTAATAGGCAGATTAGATACATATCTATCATCCTCAAGGTAATGACCACTGCGCAACAGGAAGCGCAAATTGCGGCTTCTCGTAGCTGCAGTCTAGAATGAAGCTATGGCGCTTTTAGTTGTGTTCAGGGGTAAATTACTAGCAGTTGGAGATACTAGGTCCCACGAGAGTGATATAGTCCGTCTCCCTATAGTTTTACCCAAGGTAGTCGGGGATGCTATCATACCAACGAACGGCCTTGGGTTGCGGTATCTCTGAGTAAAGAGCCACTGCATTGATCAACAGGAACAGGTGTAAATGGCAGCCTAAAATTAACATAACAACTCTCTGTAGCGGAGCGAGACCCGACAGCTCGTCTACTCGGTGTTCGACGAGCGACAGAATATTACAATTATATGCGATCACACGGAATGACTGTTACGGGTCGATCCTACCCGATCTCGTTTCAAAGACTAAAGACTTCGTGTGGAATAGTCGAGGCTGGAAATTTTAGGAGGCAATCCTGTTGCAACGTTGCTTAGTGTTTTGAAACAATCGAGTTTACTTTACATGCAGGGGGCGAGTTGTCGTGATGGCTGTGGATATAGCTCTAAAAGCCACACACTGTACACACCTCCAGCGGTTGTTTACATGGAATGCTGTATGAAATTTCCTCAGAATGACACGAGCCTAGAAACCCATCTTTTCAGGCCAACTGTCCAAGTCCGCTATTCCTTTCATCAATGATCCCATATGATAGAGAGCTACGCAACACGGCTAACGTTAATTAGATCCCAAGGGCATTCTCATTATATTTAAGATTATTGGTCATTTGTTTCGGTAGTCTCACGGTATTACATTTGTACTTTGCTATCGTACTCCTTCACGGGCAGTATCAGAGAAGACCACGAAAGGAGATGATGAGACTGAATAAACCGTCGTCACACACGGAACCACTGGCCGCCAGACTCTCTGAGATATCGACAAAAGTGTAAACCTTTACTAGAGCGTTTAATGGTGATATAGATTTAAGTCTAGACGGGTTGCAATCAGGCGGTAAACCCTCCTTCGGAACAGTAGGGGTAATTTCGTGTTGAGCACTCATATGCTGGAGATAAAATTTGAAAGCATATGGCAAGATGATTGATTAAGGGGACTATTGCCGTAAGATTGCACCGGCGTAGAGAGTATTTCTAGCGCATTTCCAGGTCATACATGTTGGAATTTCGAAGAAAACCACAATATAGTAACATAAATGAGAGGGTCAAAGGTGCATGGCAAGCTGGAATGATAGTGATTCATCTCAGTATTAGTGCAATGTCAAAAGTGAGGTGTCCTCTAACTTACGCACTCAACCTCCATAACCTCCCTATAAACACGAGCAGGAAGCCGTCACAGGTGGCAGAACTACACTACATGCAACAGGCTGGTATCTCCATAGCGGCGGGCAACTGCAGCAAAGGTACGATGGAACAGGCGTTTGAGACCTAACCCTTCACAGTAGATTCTAAGTCAACCTCTCTTCTACTTCAACAATAGGTGGTAATAGCGACTGCTATTCGTTTCAGCAATGCAAAATTTGCTAAATAAAAGAATACGCATTCTTGAACACCGATATCTGATAAACGTGATGCACCAAACGTTCGCATAATAAAAGTACGCTGTAAGTGGGGCGGCCGAGAACAGGATGCTCTCAGAAAGCTCCATTGATCACGCCAAATGACGCCTGAATCGGGAATTGCAGGTCAGTATCACGAATCGACATTGGAGAAAGTGCCTGGCATTTCCTACAATTACTAGGTATTCTGCATAGATCCCCATATCAGCCGCGACGTCGGATTGATCCCCAAGCAGACGGCCGTCGCGTAATCCGTGTCATGGCTGATGCTGACAGACGCGTAGGTGTCGCGCTGCGCGCCCTCCTCCTCCTCCTCCTCGGCCTTGATCAACGCTACAAGTGGGCCGCTCTGCGACGTCTCGTCGTCATTTGGCCGTGGCTCCAACTCTCCTCCTCCTTCTCGGTCTATGGTGGGTTCCCGTCCCTGCCCGGACGTGTCGAGCACGGGACCCTCCGGCGAATTCGCCGTCCGCAAGATGGCTATGCATTGAAAAGTGAGGCGACGGTGCGGGTGCGCCTTGATGACTGCTTCCTTGGCGGCGAATCTGAGGTATCATTAGCAGATAAGCCCGGGACAGTTACGGGTCTGAAAATTGACGTAGTCGGTTTTCTCACCTGCCGGCCATGAATTCCACCGCCCTGGTGAAGCTGGGTGCATCTCGGGTTGACGCGGGATGCGCCCCCGCTACTCTTTTCGGTACAGGTTGCGCATCTTGAGAGCCCTGTGCGTTCTGGTCTAGGATGCACCGTAAGATTCTCGCTGTGGTGGAATGTTGTATTTCTTCGGTTCTTAAGATCCGGCGGACGAATTGAGGCCCCAGCCTGCCCTTCAGAATTCGCCTGACCCTTGCGACACGGCAGATATCGTTACCTATGACGAATGGCAAATTTGGGGAGGATAACATAGTGATGAGTGAGATCAAGCAAACAATCGCAGTAAGTGGTGAGGCATCGCCTGGGCTGCTAACGAGCTGCCTTGTGAAGACGGGATGCGCCAAGATGCGCCTGTTATCGATTTAGGGGTGCGCACTGACCCACAGTGGTGTTTTGAGGATAATCAATCGCCTCAGGAATCGGATTTTATCTCATTGTTAACTTATTAGTCAAAACATGATGCCTTTTCCGACCTGCCTGCTCCTTGAATAAGGGCTTAAGCCTCGAAGACTGCTTTATCATTACACATTGCTTTGCAACTTGTTTTGGCAAATTTCACCAGTCATACGCCATTTCATTTCCGACCGTCTCGCGTCGATACCACTCACTCATTACACAATTCGACGATGTCGCACAAATGCCCAAATCTTTTCCTGGTAGGTTTCACCATCACTTCCAGCGACCGCAGATTCGGTTTACAATCTCAGATCCCGTAGGGTATCAAATCAGAAAGCCCAGTCTGCGTGTTGTAGGCTTCCTTAGTTTTCCGGCAAGAGAGGCGCTCTCTCGGCGTCGCCCTCTCGCGTCTTTCCTGTTGCGGCGGGCACGGCGACCACCACGGTAGCGACGAACAATACCGCCATAATGGTAAATGCAAAGATCCACTGTAGTGCAATGACTTGGACGAAGAATTGCGAAACACCAATGGCAGCCGAGAGCACAGAGAGGTTGAAGCCCATGGTATAGTCCTACACGAGGTCAGTATGGTCAAACAGCGCCCGCAGAGAGAATACCAACCTTGTACATAACGATGAAGAACAGGCCGTACACCAAGATGCTCCAAATGAAGATGTTGCCGAAGATTCTGGCAACTAGCGTCTGGGCATTGGGAACCATAATGGCACCGTTCCAGTAGATGGCCACAAAGGTCCAAGCTAGTGGCCCAGACACGACTGGCAGGTGAATGAACCGGGCATAGGCATTGTGACGGAAGTACAGCGAGGACAGGTTCACGAAGTTGAGGATGACAATCAGTTCAGCCCAACCGAATAGGGAGCGCACGAACAGCATCACGAACGCGAAGTGGAACAGGTTGTTGAGAATGAAGTGGCTGCCAACCGCGCAGGCGGAATTGACGCTCTCGACATTGCCGGAGAAGAGGTGCGCAATGTAACCACCTTGGAGAATGAATAGAACGATCCTAGCAACAAGGTTCAGACGACCATATCTCGGAGAAGTGCCAATGCTGGACATGCTTACCAGTAGATGCTCGCGATAATGTGGTTCATTCGGAAGGCCGTTTGGAAGTGGTCATTCTGTCTCCATATCTTACGTCGTGGCCAGACGCCATCGTCAGGGCTGTTGAAGGTGTAGTAGAAGGACACGACGATGGCTAGCAGCCAGGTGAGGGTGGTGAAGATCTTGTAGGTGATGACGGTGTTCTTGGAGTGGGATTCGCGCTTGGCGAAGGGATTGACTACAGCAGATGAGCAAAGCAACAGTTAGCAGGGCCACTCGATCGTTTGATCCCTACCAAGTGGTAGAATTAAGAAGCGGCAGACGACAAGACATACTCTGATGTACACGCTCCATTGTGTCCAGCAACGATGGCGGTCTTGGGACTATTCCAATTCTGAAGTTGAAAACCTAGTCTAACGTGACGAGATGTTGATTGAGGACTGCAAGAGCTGCAAACGAAGATGAGGTTGTTGGAATAATAAAGAATTGACAAAGACAACGGAATAAATTGGCGGTGGTACGTGTGTTAGTTGCTTTAATGACGACACTGGACGGCGGGAGTGCTATGGCGGGCTTGGCTATAATCGGTGATGCACTGGAACGGAACTGCAGCACATTGCAGCGAGTGGAGTTTCACTAATGGACCTAGTTTGCGGGGAAGCTAGGAACTGTGACGTCGGCTCAACCCGAAATTGGCCTCTGTCTGGCTTACCCCTCCGAGGTTCTGTAGTACTGCAGTATATACTGTAGGTCTAATCCTCAAGCTGACAAGTTTCGACGACAACCCCTTTGAAGAGAGATTCAAGCTACTATATTTGGTTTCATGTTGCATCTAAAGTTATAGTACCAAGATCAGTGGACCGAATAACTATGGTGAGCTCACGACGGCGAGCTCTTTTAGCCAAGATGTGGGCTAATCCATTCTCCCTCCAGCATACGATACAGTAGGGGTTCTGGAGGGGTCTATGCGCCATGAACCAATTTCTAGAATTCGCCAGCCAGTCCAATAATCTGCTTGCGGATGCAATCGATCGGCACGGCATGCACAAACGTGTGACAAAACATCTTGGTTTGCCGGCATTTTGCAGGAATGAAACACGAGCTGGTTGGTCATTACGGTCACGCGCCTGGCGGAAGCCATTTGTTATGTCATCGATTTCCTTGTGTCTCAAGGGGCTTCCGCAACCGGGATTGCAAAGTAATGAGAATTCGCGCCTTTCCATGTCATAGAGTTTAAGACACGGTCTCAGATGAAGATCCTGTTGAGACCAGTAAAAGAGCACCGACTCTACGCTGGCTCTTAGTGCACGCCACGTCTAACCGTGATTCGACAATTGATCAGCTGAGAGTGAGCCCGATTGAGGTGCGTAATCGTCACGAGCGCTTCATCTAAGCCCTTAATTGACTTGGCGCATCTAATGCAGGAAGGTTGGGATGCTAGGACATCGATTGGGATCACTGATTCGCTAGCTAGGAGAGGAGCTCTTGCTCCGAACATTCCAAGGTCTGTCTACCTAGGCCGAAGGTCCTCTTCTAGGTACCTACCCGGGTACTTGGATGTCTAACTAGTAGCATACATAACGATACATGCATATAGATGGTACAATATAAGAATCCTGCTATGGATATATACATATATATCTCTACTGATATGTGTATAATATCTTGTAGAGGCATCCGTCTCAGCTAAAACTCGGCGAACTTCTAAGTCAAAAGCTTCATACACCCAAACTAACAAAACCGGCAATGCTACTATCTAGTAAAAAGGAGACAATTGAGATAGTCCCGAGCAATGCGATCGAATTCCCAAATTTAATGGAACTTTTGTGACAGCCCAACGTCTGCCCTGTAGGCACCTTGCAAAATCCTAAGAATCATCATGTAAGCTTGGAGAATCCCCGCAAAGAGCCTCTCTCCTCACGCCACCATCACCATCCTGCTGTAAGCACGCCATCTCGCGGTTAGCGTGACGAGCAGCGCCCCCAGTCTTGCACATTCAGAGGCACCTGGGCAGTCATATCATCCTGCGCCATGGTGCTTACGCGTCACCTCATGGCCTAATCGGGCTGTGGCTTTTCCACTTGCTTGCAATCAACCAATATATGCAAGATCGGGCAGTCTGGAAACAAAGAAGCAAAAGCGTGGGTTTGCGTTTTTGGTATTGGTATTGGTATTGCTATCATGTGAAGCGAATGACTTTTCAATTCCCCTCTATGAATGAAGTAGATGATGCTTCGTAGTTTTTCCGTAGTTTCAATTTCCCAACATGACTGCCTCGCCTCGCCTCATCAACTTGTCCAGTACACCTTTCGGAATTTCACTAACTGACAGTCAGACCTCAATGCCATCATCTACTATGTATGCTGTAGGAGTTCGGTGATTTCATACCTTCGTGTTCGTCGAGCGGGAGGTAGGCGCTGGCTTGCTTAAGAAAGTGTCGTTCCACCCTTGAAAGGCTGCCTGACGGCTTGGCGGTTGCCTCGTTGCCTTGTTGGCCTCCCTCTGCCTTCACAAAGCAGGCCGGGTGCTGCCGCTGGATCATCTGTGCCGCCCGAACCTCCTTAATCGCGTCTCGGGGAGGCGTGTCGAGAAGCTCGTCCTCTGACCCAGAGAGCCGGCTGCGATGGTTTACCCGACTGGGCCCAGCATAATCGGCCTTGTTTGTCCGAGATTCCCGACCGTGAGGCTCTGCTGAGTGGTACAGACGGTGGCTCTTGCCCTCCTCTCGTTGTAGTTGCGCCGCTGCCGACTGATCGAGGCCTCTGTCATCAGTCCACCTTCCCACTGCGAGCAGGTCATCGTCCATATATGGTGACATGGAGGGGGACATTTGAGCAAAAGTGAAGTACTTGAGAAGATGATGACCCTTGTCACTTGTCGCCTGCTCACGTCGACAAAACGGGGCTTCCCTAGTATCATATACCTGAGCGGACAACACATCTATATCCTTGTCGCTTCCGTATGCTCCAAAAACCAAAAAAAAACCATTGATGCCCAACCGCTCAGCTAGTGTAATTTTCTCACCTTTACCGGCCGAACACATCACCAATAAGAACGACTACTGCGCCACCACTAATGCTCATGGGAAATTCCGTTTCATCAATAGTTAGAAATTCCACTTCGGCTTGTCTGCCTTGTCCCTGAGGCCACTATACCGGTTGCCTTTCGCCTAGCAATGTCGACACTGCAGACTATTACATGCCATAAGTCGCGATTGCCACCGAAACCCCAGAGAGGCCCATTGCAACTCATAATGCCGTTGACATGGCTATGCTGTAGCCAAACTAGTATAAGATCTTGGGGTCGGCAGCTAGAGGTGCTGTTGGCCCGAAATCACGGCCTAGTCACCTGCACTCCATCTTCCAACGGTCTATTTTGAAACCATCTTTGTCTCGAAGAAGTAGTGTTCAGCTCAATGTCTTTCGCGGTGTACACCCACGGGGGCGGCGAAGAATTAGACGAAGAGATAGGCGCCGTACGAACCCCCAGGGATACCCGCAGGGGTAAGATACAATGGGAGAAATATAAAGATCCCCTACGCAAGCTATACTTGGAGGACGATAAACCCCTGGGTGTCGTCATGGGGATCATGAAGGGGCACGGCCTTGATGCAACGTGAGTCCTACACTGCGCCGCCTTCATGGGCTGCTTGGAGCTAACTGGCAATTGCGCAGTGTGAAACAATGGTATGTGTCGAGAAAAAAGTTCCAGTCCTCTAATACCTGGAATACACTCAATGCTGACGTGCTTGCAGTATGTAGGCCTCCTAGCCGATCGGCAATCCATAGTCCAAAGACTTGGTTCATGTAAGAGGAGTGATCCTGGACAACATATTAACATAATACAGTCAGATACCAGCTCGGGGAGAAGTGGAAATGGAAGAAATACAACCAGGGCGGAGCGAAACCAGCTCCAGTCCGCACCCGCAGGCCTCGCTCTCAGAGCAACTTGAGTGATGCACAGGAAGACGAAATCATAGTAGCGTCCAATGGATCGGAAGCTGCAGGCCTCGATATCGCCTCCCTCCGCACATCGCTGTCCGAACTGTTTAATAACCGGCCGCTGGACGAGAAATGCCTGGGGATTCTCAAGAATGGCAATCTCCGCGACATCTCACGATGTATTCGCCTCTGCTTCCAATGGTGTAAGAAAGAGATACAAATCGACGACGCAGAGTTTCCGGCCCCGTACGGGAGAGGAAGGGACGATGAGACTAACATCCCGGAAGACAACTACGGGTGCGACGTTCGAATCTTCGTCTATCTTCTGCACCGTTACATCCTATCTTCGCCTCTCCTGGGTCATGATAGCTGGGACACCATAGCCAAGCAAACCGTCGGCTTCTGTCCGATCAAGATGCTCTACACGATGAGCACTCTGATCGTGGTGGTCGTAGGCAGCGCGCTACAATCGTCTCAAGAGGCAAATCCGTTCACGCCGTCGCCGTCGCCCAGCGATGCTTTCGACGACCTCTTTGACGTCGCGAGGCGTGGCGTGAACGAGATGGATCGCCACGGCTGGGAGGACGGGAGTCTGGTTACGGAATTCTGCAATGAGTTTACGGCCATCCTCGAAGACTACGCCAATTACGGCCACGCGGTCACCTCTGCTGTTCGCGACTACATTGCGCGGAATTGGCCCGATCAGGGAGTGCCCGAGGAGCAGGGGTTCGCGGATGACGACGACCATCACGACGACCTTTGGCCTGACATTTATATGCAAGACCCAGTCATGTTCCCTGTTGAGCTATAATTACGGATTAACCAGGCGGGTGATCCTTGTATGTCAAAAGACTTGAATATTAGACTTATGAGCAATTTGGTTAATGACGGGCTATCAAGTTCCATTGATAGGTAGATTGTCATGCGTATTTCGTTTAGATAGGGCTACATACCGGCGGCGAACGTAGATAGTAGGCAGCACGGTCAAATTAATCAACGTCGCCTGGATCATGTTCGTCAGATCTGGGACAAACTCCCTGCGTTGCAATGAGGGGTGCATATTTGCTCTGCCGATATCGCTAGCATCCATACACCACGAAACTAAAGAACCACAGGCTGTCCCAAACCAGGCCTAGGAATTATAATGTTTTCAGCATAGAGAAAAGTCCTAGCCAGTCAAAATATCTTTCCAGATAGTTTGAGAGCTGCTTTGCCGGTCGCTGTAGACATTAGATGCTATATCTCGTGTGAAGATATTGACGTGCGTGAATGCTCTAGTAATAATGCATACGTGTCTTACGTGGGTAGCGTTGCAGTATCGCGAGACCAAAATCGCCTAGGCGGTTCGGTCAGGCGATTCTAAGTCGCTAGTGTCAGGTTATCGTGCTCCGAATGCCGCGATACTGACTCGCGTTATCTAGTGCCCCAAGTGGAAACAATCCATTTTGCCGTTAACCACCAAGTTCACTCAATCTTGGTAGTGAACTGATTGACGGATAAAGGTTATTGGTCAACGACGGGGGATGTAGGGCTCTGTGCATGGCATACGATCAGGGAGGGAAATGGTAAGTATATCGATACCCTGGTTGAACTGTAGGTTTAGGCACAGTAAGCGGTGGGTTCGGCGCAAGGGTCTTGGGGCAATGCCGAGTTCTGTCATACTCGGTATTTACCAGGTCCCCTCTGGTTGTCAAATTGACTTAGGTGAAAGAAGCTTCGGACTGATCATTTTGACAAGTCCCATGGATTAAATTGAGCTCTTCCAGACAGTTCGTGTTCTTTGTGCTCGGGAACGGAAATCTAACGGTGCAGAGCGACTGACCGACCAGGGATAAAGAGGCGTCGTATCGAAAGGATAAGTTCCAGGTCATCTGTACCCCGTAGTTCCGCACTGCTCCGATGATTACGTACCATCAAGCCCAGAATGAACCAAATTTGCAACATAGCGTCGCTCAACTACTGCTTTAAAACAATGTTCTTGGCCATGTGACTATTCATCGCCTGTTAGATTCCACTGGCGGATAAACCAAGTCCTTTCGTGGGATCATATCCTTCTTATCTGGGATCGGCGGCACCGGAAGAGTTTGGTAGGCACAGTACTGGTGTAGGTCAATCCAGGTACGAAAAGCGGGGCAACGAGAATTGGTAGCTGGCGGGAGCCGGTAGTAGCCAGCCCGACGGCAGAACACCTTAGGATAGCACCTGGGCAGTTCGTGGATGCACAGCCTGCACCATGTACCTGTCTGACTGTGCCTATCCTCGACAATCGACACCGCCAGTTTGCTTGTCTCCACATCGCTAGGGGCCTTCGTCCTATTTGTGTGAGCCCACAAGATACGAGCATCTTCCATTCAAACACCCATTGTCGAATTGCCTCACCTATATTTCAAGAGTCAACATAGTCCACAAGATACCCTCCGTCAGTCACCATGAACGCGTTTGAGCAGCTCGTAGATGATATCAGAAAGGCCCTGGGTCCATCGTCGGGACTGGACTCGGAAGATGTAGACGTCGAAGATCTAACGCATTTGATGGAGCGTTACGTGTCCGATCCCCGAGAGTGGGCGCAGTATGCCCTGTCGAACGACAAGATGCCATACACTCGGAACCTCGTGGATGAGGGTAATGGAAAGGCTAACCTAGTAAGACGACCCTCCGTAACGAGCGGCTCGTTACTGTATCGCCATGCTAATGTGGTCTTGTGAACAGCTTGTGCTTGTCTGGACTCCCGGCAAAGGCAGCCCGATCCACGACCACGGCAACGCTCACTGTGTAATGAGGATCCTCCACGGCGACATCACCGAAACCCGATATGATTTCCCCGACGGCGACAAGGAGAAGCCTATGGAGATGAAGTCGGAACGTGTCCATAAGGAGGGCACGGTCGCATACATGGCCGACGAGTTAGGTCTGCATCGTGTGTCCAATCATGGCAGCAACTTTGCCGTCTCCCTACATCGTAGGTTCTCCGTAGCGGCATCAATCGGTGTGCCGCATGGCCACTTGGCTAACCGCCTAATAGTGTATACACCACCCAATGTAGCAAGACAGGGCTGCAACATCTTCAACCCCCAGACAGGAAGGAAGACACACGTGCCCAAGTGCGGAAACTACTCGGTATATGGACAACGAGTGAATGAGCCAACAACGAAGTAACAAGATAAATTTCTCGGCATATTTTGTTTGATGCAGGCATCTTTGATCTCGATTAGCGTTAGCGAACGTTTGGCATAGGTAGCGGTTTTTGGATGAAGGACATAAAATCCAATAGTAATGGGAAAATGTTCTGTTCAACAGTTCGAGAACACCCAAGATTGGGAATGTTCGTGTTGTTGGTGTTACCCGTGTCGACGAATATGTATTCAGGGTCGAGGGGACATGTACTGGAGTAGCAGCAGACTTAGAGATTAGCATCAGGATAGGTTCAGGAATGGAAACGGTCTTTTGGCCATCTTGAAGATTGCTTAGTTTTGCGAGTACCAAGAAGTGACGTTAGAAAGAAAAGGGAGCGGTTGAGCCTCATGTCGAGATATTATGCCATTGGCATTGCCTCTGAATCAAGCTTAGCCTGGATTGCGCAATGACACTTTGCCGCCAGATTGTGTGTCGGCTGTGATGGCGTGATGGCGGGATGCGGCCCTGGAGCGGCTGCTATGGTCAGTGGAGGAAGGCGTGCTACAGCAGTACTGGCCGCGAGGGCCATGGTGGACTTCCGATAGCCGTCCCGACAGCCGCCCAGAGTGCTGTGAAGACTCGGTCCGAAATCACTTAGCGCTGGAACATGCCGACAGCCCTCCACGTGGCTAGTGATTGTCAAGACAGACAAAACACATTGTAATTGAAATGCCTGGATGCCTCGGGTCGGCGAAATCTAACAATTGCTCTAACTTGCATCTATCCATTTATTGAAAGATCAAACTTGGAAGTGGTCTCCGATAACAGTGAAGGTACACGAATGACATGGGCAAAAAACCTGACACTTGCCAGTTACCCTTAGGTAGGCTGCCGCCACCCGTTGCTGGTCGCTGAGTACGCTACCTAGGTACCTACCTACGTAGTAAGATGCACCCACAGGCGTACTTATGTATACACCTTAGACGCGATGAAGAAATGGCAGAGAAACTCTTTTTATTTATTTATTTAAATCTTGGGCACGGGCCGGGGTTGGGGAGGGGTTGTACTCCGTAGAACCAGGCAAATCCTGCCACCTATGGGTGTGTTCTTGTTGTGCTCCCTTAAATACACAGGAATTACCTAGGCATACCATACTTTCATCTATTTATCTAGATTCAGGTAAGTTAAGGAAAGCGACTGTCGAAAAATCTGACTTAGCCCCAACATCGTGAAATGAAACGGGCAGGGTCTAGGTAGATAGCCCGTGCGCTAGTGTACCGGCAGTTTGGTCTAAACAGTCTAACTCGGACGGGCAATAGGTACGCCATATGGGAGAGAGACAGAAAGTAAATCACGTGATGACGTGATCAGCATCAATCGTGGAAAGTGCAAAGGAGACGGAAACGCGTCGTAATTTCGAGGGTATTGCTATTGCTTACTTCTTTTTCGTTATCTTTCCGTCTCTTTGTGACTCCCTTCAAATTCCCACCATCCACTCGTTCTGTTCTCCAAACCCTACAGTCTTCAGGTCGCCATTCCGCTAACGCCCCAACTAAATTCTGCAACGGACGAAAGTGTCTCAGTCGTCCAATCCCTGTTGCCGCAGCCCTTGCGCACGATGCCCCGTCAAAAAAGGGCCGCCTCTTCTAGCTTGGCTGGTTCCCAGCCAGGCGGTAAAGTAGCCCGACGTGGTGGTAATGATTTTATGTCAGCCTCAGATCATTATTCCCTTGCTCACAGGTCGCTATCGTCTTCCACACCGTCGCATCGCATCCCGTCATCGTCACTAGGCGCTTCAAGTCAATTGAACTATGGCGCATCGTCGCTTGAAGACTTCAATGATGTTGTAGACGAAACTGACGCCCCAGTGGGTGCATTTGAATTCTATGGAACTATGGACGGCAAAATCGTTGGCGTCCGATACTACGATGCCATAGTGACACCAGGCGAATCGATCCTGTGCATTCGTGAGCCCAGCAATGCTTATGATAGAAATGCTGTTCGTGTTGACAATATAATGGGAAGCCAAATCGGTCACCTACCTCGCATCCTCGCTCAGAAGTTGGCACCTTACCTGGATAGCGGTGAGATTTTACTCGACGGAGTTCTCAATGGCGACAAAGGCCCTTATGAGTGCCCCATTCGTCTGTACTTCTATGGCACTCGCATCCCGTTGGCCCGCCTAAAGCTTGAGGCTAAGCTGAAGGCTGACAAACTTTTGAAGGCCACCGAGTTGAAGAACACCAGGCAAGAAGCCGAAGCACAAAGAGCAATTGCTAAGGAGGCTGAAAATGGCACACCGGCTCTCGGGTTGGGTTCCTCAGCTCATAGTCAATCGCGTCAAGAGGTGATAGAAATTCTCGATGACAGCGAGGTCGTGGACTTTCGAGCCGATCCGGGTGTCCTCGATGTGCTCAACATGGATGAAGCAACGTTGTCGGCTATGCCTCAAGCTGCGCAGCCCCATGCCATCAAATCCAACCTTCTATTCCACCAGCTTCAGGTAATTTCCATGTATGTTTGGTTTGACTAGTTCTGACGCCTGTTAGGGACTCGCTTGGATGGAATCCAAAGAAGACCCTCAGCTTCCTGCACCTGGATCGAGCGATGTAGTTCAATTGTGGAAGCGAACCGCCGGGGGCAACTTCCAGAATCTCGCTTCCAGCCACATCACAAACCAGCGCCCTCGTCTTCTCTCTGGTGGTATCCTCACCGATGAAATGGGCCTGGGCAAGACTCTTCAAACGATCAGCTTAATTATGAGCGACGGTTTTAAAAATGGACCTACCTTGATTGTTGCTCCGACAGGTGTGTTGAGTAATTGGGAGCAACAGTTCGCGGAACACGTCAAGACGAACCGACTACCTCGTGTCTTCAGATATCATGGCTCGTCTAAGTACCACCAATTCAAGAAAGCCGACATACTTCAATACGATGTCGTCATCACAAGCTACGGAGTGCTTGCCAATCAATTTAAATCAGGAAACTGGACTGCCCTGTTCGGCGTGAACTGGAATCGTGTGGTGCTTGATGAAGGCCATGTTATCAGAAATCCCAATACTAAGAATGCTCAGGCTGCATGCAAGCTACAGGCTAAGCGTCGCTGGATCTTGAGCGGTACCCCCTTGTAAGCGAAGGGTGTGTGTGTTCTCTCTATTCACAGTGCTAACCGCCCGTGTCATCAGTGTCAACAATGCAACAGACTTCTGGTCCGCGCTCCTCTTCCTTAAGATTACTGGAGGAATTCAAGAAAAGAGTATCTTTAATTCCCGGATTGCTCGTCCACTTGAAGGTATCGTCAAGGACAAGAACAACACGGCCAGACTCAAAATCCGTGGAGAGGCCCAAGCCCTATTCCAGGCCTTAGTCCAGGATCTGTGTCTTCGCCGCAAAAAGGACATGGCATTCATCAACTTGCAGATGCCAGAAAAGACTGAATACGTCCACCGAGTCCGTTTTACTAACCTAGAGCAGCTTAGATATGAAGAGATGCTGTAGGTATCCGGGCTTTCCTCCTATGTGCAAATGCTGATGGTAAATTAGTGCGGAAGCTCGCAACATTCTGCAACAATTTATTTCTCGATCCTATAGTAGCGGTAATAGAAAACGCGCACGCGACCGTAATGACAATAGCGAAAGAGGTGTAGGGTTCGCCAACGTGCTGGAGACACTTCTGCGATTGAGACAAATGTACATCCGTCACAAGACACCCCGGCTCTTGATCTAGCTAACAGTTTTGCAGGTGCGATCACTGGTCTCTAACTGGATCGCGGGTCAAAGAGATTTTGGCAAAACTTGGCAAAGATGAGCTTGTGGCTCTTACGCCGGAAAATGCTCAGATCTTGCTGGATGCTCTCGCTGAAGCCATTCGCATCAGTGAAGACTGTCCAATCTGTTATGACCCAATCCAGACTCACGATCCAGTCATTACTGCCTGCAAGCATCGTTTTGGGAAAGGCTGTATTATCAGTGCACTCCAGAGGCAGAAAAGATGTCCAATGTGCCGCCAGGAAGTGACAGCAGATGATCTGCTTGAGCCTCAAATTGAAGTGGAAAATCCCACAGGCGCAGACGCAGACTCCGATCGGCGAAGCTCCAAGACTGACCAACTGGAGATACTAGTGGAAAAACACCTTCGGGATCCAGAATCAAAAGTGGTCATTTTCTCTCAATGGACATCATTCCTCAATATCATTGAAGCCCTTCTCGTTGAAAAGAAGATCAAGTGTGTTCGTCTCGAAGGAAAGATGAACATAAAGCAGAGAGACGAAGCTGTCGAAAAATTGAATAATGATCCCGAGACCCGAGTGATGCTTGCAAGCTTGCACGCGGCTGGTGTTGGTGTTAACTTGACAGCAGCTGACACTGTTATTCTAACTGATTGCTGTAGGTTCTATGCATGACGGGGGTAGTACGAGTATGCTAACACACGCTCAGGGTGGGCACCAGCCATTGAAGACCAAGCTGTCGACCGAGTGCACCGGATTGGCCAGAAACGACCGGTCACTGTTTACAAGCTTCTCGTAGAAGGATCTGTCGAATACCGCGTGCTTGACGTCCAGTCCGAGAAACGTAAGCTGGTTGCCCTGGCATTCCAGGATGAGAACTCTATTCGCAAGGAGGAAGGTGCAGTAGCGGATATTCGGCATCTGCTTTATGGTTCAGACACCTTTGGTCGTTGAGGCTGATTTCCGTGTTGAATGTATGGCTTTTTGTAAGTGCATGTGTACGATATAGCCAGAGATGGCATGGATGATTTGCTTTGATGAAGACGATACCTAGACACGCGTGCCCGCAAAGGCCCGGGAAACGGCGTACCAATACGGGCTTGAATTACTTGTATTTGGCTATAATTTGCTAGCAGAGCTGGATATTGTATGTTAGACGGTCTACAATGACTTCTTCACAAGCTTAAAATTTTCGCTAAACCACTCGAGCCTCACCTGTCTATACCTCAAATTGAGACTCTATCGCCGCTATTACTTTTATCGTTAGTCAAATAGTTTAAGCTCGATAGCTGTTGTGCAACTAGTTATGGCCACGCTCTTGAACATATAGATAACCTCCACCATAGTTCAATTGGACGGGCGTGGCATAGTGAAAGCAGCTTTGCTGCGAGCGTTGGTCATTGCATTTCATTAGAGGCTATTGAAAATGTCTAGGCGGAGGTAAGCTGGACTAGTACCTCTTGGGTCTCTATAGTGATGATAGATAAATAGAGTAACTACTATTGATGAGAGCCGGTTCCCGAGCGAAATTGGCAATGGGGACTTTGGAACCCCGCCTACTTCATCATACGTCCTGCTGACCGCATCTTTCCGATGCATTTAAAGGTGTTGAGGTCATCATCTGATTATCCGGGACGTGTGGTAAGAGTTGGTTACATCTTACCTGATGACTCACTAGTTCTCGTATTCAAAACGCGATGGAACGTTGTTAATATCGGCCCTTGCGATTGATTGATAGAATGCCTGCAGAACAAGCGGAGAAGAATGTAGTATCGTGACCCATAGCTTGGATGTTGAAAATGGCCAAAACTGGAACTATCCGTCAGGACTCGGGCCCTATTGCGGCCCTACCGTCGCGTTAAGGCACCAGACCAGGGTTGGCGCAGTGACCTAGAACCGACGTGCATCTAGGCATCGTACTCTTAAAGCAGCAACGGGACGAGTTGTCGGCGGGGTGCTAAAATCGAAGTGGAAAAATGGAAGCGATATCGCGGAAATCTCGTCGCGACGCGTGATTTCGCGAGGGAGCAGGGGTTGTCAGATTTACGGTGTGACAGGGACAAAATCTAGGCAGAACCAAGCTAGTGGATAGAATCGCGGCCCAACAGGCAGACAACGGCCCTGGCAGAGGCAATAGGGGGATTTATTCGAACATGGGCAATTGATATAGCTTCAATCATATGGTTTGGCAACTCGATCGGGAGAGTCCGTCGACTATAAAGACGTTGGGTCATCCGCATTATCGAAACGAGAAAGAGATCGACAGGCACATACCAACTGCACTTTGCCATCCCTATACTTTCAATCCTTCGGTTCAACGATCAGCTTTCAATCTGATTTATTGTTAGTCTCGCAGGGCAATACCACGCTTTTATCAATATGCTCGCTCAAGTCTTCGTCTCCGTCGTGGTGTTCGCCACCCAGGCCTTCGCTGCCCCGGCTGCCGGGTTCGAATTGGTTGCCCGACAGGGTTACATCGGGAACTGTAAGCGGCAATCTATATCGCAACATCAGGGTTAACAGGACTAATATTATCCCCATTAGGCACGGCCACGTACACTGTCCAGTCCGGCGACACGTGCAATGTGATCCGAGATCACTTCAAAGACGTATATAGTCTGGCTGATTTGTGAGTTTTCCGTTACTATACCTCGCGAAACGAGTGATCGCGCTGATACTAATAACTCTCATAGTTACTCATGGAACCCGGAGGTCGACGTTTGTCTCCCCCCAAAATTTCTATTTCCGTGAACATGCACAACAAACTGCATGGAAAAGAGAACGATTCAACTCAATTCTGGTACATAATACAATAACTAACCCGTTCATGTAGTCGTTCTGCAGCAACCTGTTCCCCGGCGAAGTCGTCTGTGTCGCCGCGGGCAACTCGACCGGCGTCCCCTCGGTGTGCCCCGTGCCCGTTAAGCCTGGCCTAATCAGCAATTGTGACAACTGCTACAAGGTCATCTCAGGCGACTCTTGCTCCGCAATTTTCTCCAAATATGACATTTCCCTTACGGAACTTCTTGCTTGGAACCCGGATCTCAACTCTGGATGCTCGAATCTCGAGATCGGCTACTACTACTGCGTCGGTGTTGCTGACACTCTCTGATCGAAAACAAGATCCGGCTGTCGAAGAGTCTTTTGGAAGGTTGGAGGATGAAATCAGACATGAGATAAGGCAGGGATGAAGGATAATTTTCAGTTGGGCTTCCAGGCTCAGTTCAATTCTTTGAATGGTTGGTGAGACGATCGAATTCGGCGACCTAGGTTTCAACAGGAAGCTTGATGGGTGGATTTACCTTCTCTAATACTTTTTGAAGTTGAAGTTTTTCGAACAGCAGGAGTTAAACTTTACCACTAATATAACCACCGTTTTATCATCAGACGCCGTGCAATGATGACATGAGAAGGGAATTTCTTAACTGCGTCTAAGTGCCTAAGATTCTTATGCCCCTCTAATGTAATTACACGCAGAAGAAAAATAGGATTAAGTCAGAATTTTTAGTAAGGTTATGAACGGACATACCTTAGCCTGAGCCGTTACCGTTCTGTGGCAACGCCTCCTCAGACTATGATGGGTTTTGAACGTGCCAAGTAAATCATCAATATTACATGAAACACACAGTTCGACCAGCGCGGGTATAAAGATAAAGGATAGAGAGCGGTCGTAGAAACGCGCAAGATATCTCCTATTTTCCGATGCCATACTCACTGCTTAACTACCAAAGAGGCTTCTTGTATATAAAGCCTTCATCTTTGTATTACAATGACTAATCACAGTAATCTAGTGTTACTACTTCCTTGATAAAGAACACACATGTGTATAGTCGAGGACTAGCCTACGGAAGTGATTCAAACCCCTCTGTGCAACATCGATAGACTTTACTTACCCTTACGCTTGACCCTCCTACGAGGGCCTGGCAACCCGGTCCTCTATCATCAGACGGTTGCACAGCTCTGGAATGGGCGAATCTTGAGAAGCATCAACATGACTCACAATAACTCTGTAATCGGCGAAGAGTTGCTTTCAACACCCAAAGCTGTTGACAAGACGTATAATGACGGAGTTGCTCCCAGATTAAGCCTCAATAAGAACGAGAGCATTTGGCCCGCAATGTTCCGAAAGGCGGATCGTTCACACTAAACTGGCCTCCCGGTAATTAATAGCACGGAGTGCGATTTTTGGCGTTATTCATTCTCAACTTGCAGTATCAAGATTCCTATTTGTGGCGTTAGTGCATTATTAATGAAATACCGGCAATCCCATTCCCCTTAATAATATCTAAAATTAAAATCTGAAATCGCTGTATTAACATGGGGAACTGGGTTTCACCTCAAAGCCCTCGTATAGTCTTCGGAGCTTTGGCTAGTGTAGCGTTTTCGAGAGGTGAGAGTTCAATTAAGCAACAATTAGTCGAAAATAAGCTTTAGCTAATCTACGGCTAAACCTCAACAAGGACATACACTTAAGCGCTTATCGCCGCCGGCGTTTATTTCTCGCGCGAGTCCGCCGCTAGTCCTCGCAGTGCATCAGCTCTATGTCATCATTTTTATTCAGCAGGTAGGTGATGCAGCTATTAACTATGGGAAAAGCAAACGTCACCAACGCGGGAATGATCGCACCGGTCTCACATTTACGGAATCTGTAGAGTTAGATATTGCTACTACCTTTATATAAAGGTAGAGAGCGTCACTGTGAAAATTACTGCAGTATAGAACTAAGAGACGACTATTTTGGTCACGGCTGCTGAGATGGATTTTAAATGTGCTTTGATCACCGACGGTGGAGGCGGCATCGGCAAGGCGCTGGCGCAACATTTCGTTTCGCAGGGAAAGAGAGTCATTATTGCTGGCAGGACCGAGGCCAACCTAAAGAAGACTTGCGAAGAAATCGGTGCCGCGGCGTACTACGTCCTCGACACCGGCGTCGTCTCTAAGATCCCGGATTTCGTGCGGAGGCTGACCTCCGACCACTCGGATCTCGACTGCCTGGTGAACAATGCAGGCGTGCAGCGACCCCTGAGCGCCATAGATATGACGCCTGAGGAATTCTTAGAGAAGGCCGACCAGGGGATCGATATAAACCAACGTGGACGTGGGTCTTCCTTTAGGATGCGTGAAGGTGTAGATGCTGACCACATCTCGTAGCGATGCACCTTGCGCTTCACTTGCTGAACCATTTCAAGGAGAAGCCGCACGCTTTAATCATCAATGTGTCCTCAGTCTTAGGGTTCTCTCCCTTCTCACTCGTCAATCCTGTGTATAACGGAACAAAGGCCTGGCTACACTTTTGGAGCATTAATCTTAGGTACGAAGAAGCTACCGGGAATGTAAGGTTCTACCTACGCTAACTGAACTTTTCTCACTTTACAGGGCTTAGTTAGAGGGGACAAACGTCAAGGTTGTTGAAATCGTCCCGCCAACTGTGGCAACCGACTTGCACCGAGACCGGGCAAACCCGGATGACAATAAGAAGAGCAAGAACTCTAGTGCACTAAGTGTAGATGAGTTCATCACTGAGATCAGCAAGCGGCTTGAGAACGGAGATGAGACTGTCGGAGCCGGTATGGGTGTAGGTATTGTAGAAGAATGGGATAAATCCATGGGCGGCTTGTTTAGAAAGCCAAGAAAGCAAGGATAAATGGCAATTCTTGATTGCTAGCGCAAAAAGGAGTGTTCAGGTTGGATACGTATCCAATACCACTTCATGGCGGTTCACATGACGAGAGAGCTTCAAACCTCCAGTCTGCCTACGCTTCTATTCATTGCATGCTGTATCCCTTTGATTGCGGCTTCGGCTCCGTGACTTATCGTAGGCACCAGCAAGGGTAGAAATAACCAATAAAAATCAATATAGTAACAGGTACTTCTGTTCCTACTTAATTTTGCTTGTGCTAGATGTCCCAACGCTTATCAGAGTTACATCGAGCCACAGCATCAGATCTAAATATATGCTACTGCGATGATGTTACTCCTGTTAGCAGGGGTAGTATGGGTAAAGAAAACTGGGCTAAGTAAGTCACGGAGCTGAAGCCGCAATTAAAGGGATAGTCCCGGCTAAATCGTGGTGGCGCACCATAACTACTAAATGTCAAGGAGGAGAAGAGTAAGCTCAAGGTGTTTAAGGAGAGGCTGGGTTAATCGAAACAGAGGCGTGGGGTGCATATGTATTTGGCTGAGGGCTATGAACTTCGGAGCCCTTAGCTTTGTATTTGGGTGAAGGGATTGCTGCATGGGTAGGATTAGTCATCTGATTCAACGTCAACCACAATTACATCTATTTCGTCCTGATATTTGGCACTGGGATTTGGCGTATGACAGTGTCCCGACGGTGTTGTGGTTTCAGCATTGTTGTTTGAGTCTTGTTGAGGTGGGTGGTGTTCATGGGAAGGGTCTGAGTAAGCGGTAAGCGGTGTATCGTTTCTGCTACGATCCTTCGTTTTTGTAGAAAAATGATGATTGCTGGGGCTTGTAAAATCTTGGGGGAGATCGGAGTTAAGAACGACGGGGTAGAGAAATCTATACTAGTTGTTTTCGACAACCCATGCGGAAAGGAGTGATAGCGGCCTGAAATAGTCAATCGTCAACGGGTATGCAACCTCCCAGAGAGTACTTAGGCACTGAGCTGAGAACAACCCTGCTTCGTTCCCCTGTAAGCCAGCCCCCGGCCTCTTCTGCCCCACCCTTCTTTATTTTTATATTTTTAGAGCGGGAGGGTCGTGTATTGTTTTCAAGACTGGGTTAGGAACATCGCCTATGAACTCAACATGAGCGCGGCTCAGGTGACCAGTTCCGCACTGAACGCTTCACCGGAGCACCCAGAGATGTTCCGTGGCAAACTTCGTAGGAATCGCAAATATGGGCGGCATCAGTTCGAGAGGTTTGGCCATCTCGCGTCGTCACACGCCTCGCTTGGATCTGTGACTATTGAGAAAGTATACATTAATTGCCGTTTCTATTTATGAAGTCAAAATGGGGCGTTATGGGGCAGCAGTCCAACTAGGCGGGAATTAATTATTTGGACTTGACTTTTCATGAACTCAAAGGGTGTCGGCTTCACTTCGCGACTGTCACCGTCAGTCTAGATGATGAGCACAAAGGGCTAGACGTGATACAAAGAGGATCGTCACCTGTTGTTTCACGAAGATATTATGATTGCTGTTCAGGAAAACGTTCCTGATCAGGTAGTCTTGGTAGCCCTTTGGCCACTGCGCAAAACGTAGGTATCTCGCCCTCAGGTACTTACACGGAAAAACCCTTTGTAATAACCCTTCCAGAGAGCCTTGCCTAGCGTAGGTACCTGGCTAGGAACGGTTTACTCCCCTACACACCGCTTTTCTCTTGTACCTCCTCTAGGGTCTTAAATGTTAGCGCATTGTTTGCCTTATTCTACTGAATCAGGCATAAATTCATACTAGGGGCCTCAGGAAACTAACACGGCCGGAATGCCCTGATTAGGTAGGTAATGGGCGATTTCTATACGGCGATACCCTGGTCTTTGTACTGCGCTAATATATATGTGTAACAGCCCTATCCCCAACAGTGGATTCCCCATCGCCTACTCCATTCCCTTCACAACATCAATATAGGTATCACCTTGGCATACTGCAGTAGTAAGAGTGTAGTTAGTTTACATTTCGCTTCGGAGCGAAGATGGGGCGTGATATTTTGATTCGGCACGACAGGTAGGCATGGCTACGCGGGGTACAAACCTCCAATCTCGAAGCTTGTAGTTAGATCTTCCTTTCTTTCCCTTTTTGATTAGAAAATTAGAACACTAGGTTAATCAGACGTTGGTGTTTCTTGCTCTTGCTGCACCCATTGCAATCCTTTTCAGAAATGGCTTACCCCTCCGTACGCGGCGATCCAATATCGACCGCTACAGATCGACACACTATGTTAGGGTTGAAAGGCGATGAACCGGCCGAGATTGAAATATCCCAAGTTGATAGCCTGTATCAAGGCCAGTATCATACTGCTAGAAGGGCCTTATCCCGAGCACACTTCTTAGAGACACTGGTGGATGTGTTCATTCCCGCCACTGCCCTATACTTTTTTATCTTCGCATGGCTCGTCTACGCCTTTCGTGATCATCCGGTCGACCAGGAGCCTGCCCCATCACTCATCAAGGCTTCTCAGTATGTAAGTTCTTCGTCTATTTATTACTTAAATATTAAGCAACTAACGCCAGAATAGGGCCCTACATTATTCCCTGTTGTCTTTGCCGCCATTGTCGGAAGATTTCTTCACAGGCTGGCCGCATATAAACTTGAAGAGGGCGCCACCGTCATGACGCTGGAGTACCTCCTCCATTGCCGGTTGGTTTTTAATGCCGTGACGGCTCCTTTTACTTTGTGGACATTCAATACCCTTACCCCAATACTCATTGTGATGTGGGCCTTATCACCGCTCGGGGGCCAAGCCTCGCTACGAATCATTACCACAGGAGTGCTATCCACGACGGTTCCTCGGAATTTTACATATGTTTCTTTTGTATCGCCGTTCACCAACTCCGGTAGCGGTTCTGCCAGCAGCTCCCTCCTCCCTCCTATCAACTCAGCGTTTATGGGATCTCTTTTTAGTAGCGCGGCATCTAAAACGTCCTATCAAGATCTCCATGGCAATATCAAGATCCCTATATATGAAGCCCTTACGCCTTCTGATCCTGCGAATAGCTCAGCTTGGAGACCTGCTCAATCGGGAGAAGAAACTTCGTGGAGTTCCTTGACAGGGCTGCCTGTTCATGGGCTGGGAACGTCTACAGTCTCTCGGTTTAACATCAATACTGCATACATGAAGACACAGTGCGAAGTGTCAGGACAAGAACCACCTACGATTCCTTATTTCACCTGACAAAACTTCACGACATTAGCACCCCTTGCCCATAGCGGTGCGAACTTGGCTGTTGCTTTCAATATATCCGTGCTTTCTTTATTTGAGTTTAAATTTTACTCGCTAGCCGACACCTTTAGCACCGCGGAAAGACTGCTAACTACTGCGACTTGCAACGTGACTATGAGTTACGTTGAGGTGCGGGTTGAGTGTGATGGTATGAACTGCCGTTCCCTAGCAGTGCGGCCCTCACCCGACCCGGCAATGCATCATAACAATAACATCACTAGCCCTGAAATCGCTTCTGTCTTGAATGGGCTTGGTGCGAGCGATACATCCTACATTTATTTCTTCTCCAACTTTGTCACTGCTACCGACCCTTCCATTGCTTGCGACACAGCTACGTGTACCACGAGTGGAATCGAAGGGTACCTCGCAGACCCCGACAATCCGTTCTCATTCTCAGAGCCCCCACGGCTCCCAGATGTCGGGGACGCGCTTTTCTCGCAGCGCATGACCCAGCTGATGAACACTTATTGGCTCGACAGCGTCGCACCGTTCGCTATTATCGGCAACTTCACGCTACACACCGGTTATGATATATACAAGCGAAACTCATACAATACCGACTCCACAATAGGTACAGCTGAGACGCAGGTAAACGTTATCAAATGTAATTACGCGTGGCTCGCAATCCTGGTTGTCTCATCAATCACCATTTTCTCCTGCGGTGTTGCTTCAGCTATTCTGTCGATAAAGCGTCTGGGGCCTGATGTTCTGGATCGGTTCAGCACGATCCTTCGAGATAATCCGCGCGTGTATGATTCTGGGGCCTCCTCGATGGAAGATTCATCAATTAAGGCAAATCGACTACGAAACGTCATTGTGCGTCTAGGCGATGTACAACCTCATGAGGACGTGGGTTATGTTGCGATAGCACCGGCGGAGGGCAATACTAGACTTCGACAGTTAAGTGCAACAAGGACGTACTTTTGAAAGTGTAATTTAGTAAGGGATAACGGTCCCTCATGCTCAGTCTATTGAACATGGGGAATTAAGGGTTTAAGAAGCATCTGCAAAAATAAATGAGTGTTGCTGTGAAGCTAATTCACCTTATGGTGAGTGCCTTGTAGTGGTGAATACATTTTGAGCTACGTAGTGATTTGTGGATCGGGGAGGTTTCAGAGATCTTCGTGTAATAACGACTGTCTACGACCTACCCGGACCAGGCTCCTGATATTGGCAAATAACTAGATGTCTATATACAGAGATGTTTAACTGCGTTTTAAGTAGACGGCTTACGCTGTTACTAACTCAGGCTCTCCTTGACCCTTTACTAATGACATACGCGACATCAGCTTCATCGTACCGCGCCTACTACCAAAAAAAACCAACCGAAAGGTGCGGGTGATATTAAATTAAGTACTTCTAGCACGCCATCATAAAACGACTTCAATAGCTCATTCTATAATAGATTATCATTATGGCCCTTCAATCGGTGTCCGTACTTAGTTTTAAGGTTAAACGTGAGAATATTACAACGCTTAAGTTATGTAATTCAAGTCCCATATTAATGACGATTGAGATAATCTATCCTAATTGGTGTGGTACTTCAATATCATTGCCTAAAGCTATTTAGGATAAACGCGAAAGACGCAGAAAATAAAGGCCTCTAATTTTCCATTTGATGTACGCGCTGCGTCTGCATTATGATTGGTGTCAGCAAATGTTGGGGGCTCTGCATGATCGATTGGCTGGGGGCGTTCGGGGCACGGCGGCCTCATGTTGGACAGTAATGTTGGTCCGTATTCGACGCTGACGTGTTGTCACTTCCCCTCTCTGTAAGCTGTTTCTATTCTACACCAAAAGCATTAAATGCATAACTAGTTACTTACGGTGCCGAGGCGGCCTAAATGAGACGCGGAATCCGTATATAAGAGGCGAGTGTCTTGACCGGAGATGCCAGGGGTGATTCAAGAACCGCTTGCCGGCTGCATCAAATGGCTGCCCCGCAAGAACAAGCTCATGCCGGCTGACCCAAACATTGAGGAGGGCTGCTGTAATCACCCGGTGGTTATCCTTTCTACCCGACCTCGAAACGGCAAAGTAGAGATTCTTATCGTGGGTACTACCTAGAGACCTTGACAGAGAAATGCGGTCAGGCTCACAATTTCTTCCGCAAACGCAGATTACCTCGTTCGGCGGCGACAACCTCGAAACAAAGTACCCTTCTCAGCGGCTCGCGAGGCTCGACCATCTTCCGATTGCACCCAGCAAAGCCCATCCCGACAATGGGGTCCTGCTGGTACTTAAAGACTCGTCGGACGAAATGAGGAAGAAGTCGTACGTAAAGATGAGGAACAGATATGACATACTGCTACGTTCACTGGAGCCCTATAACCGCCATGGTCCAGAAATCTTCCTCTCGAAAAAGTCGTATCAGATACTCATCAAATATACCCACTTTGTCGAGCCCCAGGATGCGCCGGTGCTTTACGGATTGGGGGAGACGCAAATCCCACAAAGCTCTCTCTACGGGCAAGATCTCGATCGCACGAATAGCATTGGATGGAATGGCAATGTGGAAGACACTGCATTCTTATCTGACTACGGCACGAGGGTCGCCGAATATTACCGTACCTCACGATCACTTGTCAACTCTCATATTACGAACAACTATTCCGTTAGGTCCATTTCAGGCATCACTTCTCCGAGGCCGGCACGGCAGCCACTGGTCACAAGTCGTGAAGAATATCGCCCGCGCTCATATGGAAGCTATACTCCACTACCAACCACTTACCCGATTCCACCAGACAATGGAGGTGGCTCATCGGGCCTCTGGAAGTTCATTAAGGTGTTCCTGTATATCTTCTTGGCTACGATCGTATTGTACGGATTCTATCGTGGTGGTCGTAGCTACTGGGCCATTTTCTCTGGCAGTAGCGCTCTGGTATTGACGAAGAAGACATTTGAGTCGGTTGGGGGAAAGGCCAAGAGCCTATGGGGGTCGCTCCTGTATATCGCAGGGCTGCAAAGTATGGGGTCATGGATTTATTCTGTGTGAATATTATCTAATTCTTTCGTTGAAGGCGAACGGGTATTTGGGAATATGTTACGTTATCTACAAGGGAGAATGGCTTTTAACGTCAGCTGGAATAGGCGATATTTTGTAGGGTTGAGAACCTTCATTGCTCTTATCTTGGTGTAATCCGCTCGCGCGTCTCGCGTTCTGGCATGCCTTAGGCATGGCCTTTTCGATAAGATTGCATGTCAAATGGCTCTAGAGTATGTATGACAACATCTACAAGCTGAATTTGATATATACCATGTTAAATAATCGACGTAACACAACCTGTCTCACCAATTCCGGCTTTATGAAAGTCAGCCAGTGACAAGCGCGATGTCTCCAATATCAGCTTTAGGCCTAATCATACAGTATATTCGCATTTATATCAGAGTCCCCATAACCAGTAAGGATCCATCCAAGACGAAGGCGCCGTTGTTCATCCCCAGAGAATATAAATAGCTCCCTACGATAAACATGCATATAACAGTAATATACAATAATTTATTCATTCTGGTTACATTGCTCGATCATCTCGCATTTTGTTGGAAATGGGAGACCCACGACCTATGGGTCAGGACAAACAGGAATATTTTGATAACAACAGCTAGTTGAAGGACAGTTCATCTCTTTGTGGATCTATTTCCGCTCCAACGAGACAGGTTTTCTGAGGATATAGGGGTAAACTTATTTACTCAAGATAGAGGACTAAAATCATAAATTGCTATAGTAGGTAGCTAATGTTGACTCAGATCCTGCCAACGTGCTTACCCCCCTCAAGATATTCGAAGGCTGCTATAACTTGCTCCCCAGTAAACCCAAATTCCCTGTCAATGGGCAGCTGTAAAGACTTGTTGGTGATGAATATAGTTGCGGCTTCTAACTACTGCTTCGGCCCGATAACGATACCCCAAATTACAGCTGCTTTCGCGAGCGCCTTAGCGGCCACGTCCGGCATTTTGTCTGCACCGGCACTATTATTAAGCTGCTATCGGAGAGTGCAATATAATTAAGTAGGCCACTGTCAGCCGGACCACCCAAGCTGTGATAACGGTTCTCAATCGTGCCGCACAGCATCTTCAAATCAAAGGGCGTGTTTGTCTTATTCCCCGATGCAAAGTTGTCGACGCTATCGCCGATGAGGACAACGCCACCGGCAATATCGGAACATGGCACAACGGAGTCTTTAACTTGGAAATGGATATTTCCCCGTGGCGATTGCGACGCCTCCAGGTCATCAACATCAGAATACGTTGTTTTTGATTTCGGTGCCGAGTTGAGGGTTGAACGGCCATGACTTACTGCTTACTTCATCATACTTGGCGTACAACGGAATGATAGGGATATAGAATCCGCATCTTTATCCATTGGCTGTACCTGCAACTTCAGGTCATTGATTCAGTAGATTCCAAACACCTCTCGGGGAATCTATATACATATATCTGAACACTCGTTCCTTGCGCTGCTAAACGCTAAGCCTCTTCACCTCTGCAGACCACATTCAAAAAGTTACATAGATAGGTTAGATGTGCTGTACACCACCTCACATATATATGTAAGCAGGTAACATGCCTATCATTGGCCCATATCTTATTCATGATGGTATCCAGGCCGTCCGTTTGGCAGCCGGCAACTTGGTAATCCGGCTGCTTACCATGCCGCGGCATCAGCACCGTGCTCCTTTCGGACATCTCTCATTGTGCAACGTCAAACAACGGCTGATAGCCATCGACATGATATCTCATTGATTGATGAACCACGCAGTGCGGCTCCCTCACTACGATCTTCTGGCCCCACGCCGATCGCCCGCTAGACTAAGAAAAAAAGATCGGAAGCGCGCGGAAGCGGCTGTGAATGGTGGGTGGTATTGGTAGGGTTGCACCGAATTTCCATTTTAAGAACAAAGAAGGCCGCGGTTGGTCGAAACATCCGCTGGGATTCGACTCTGGGTGTGGCTTTGCACCAATATTGTATGCATATCCATCCTTACTTCAGCAGTGTGTAGACGCATGCTGTCGCATTATGTTGAGTTGAAGCTTCTTTTCACGTCTGCATCCTCCATGTGAGGATGGGGCGTAGGTGTGCATCTATACGAGCTACTGGCTTTGTTGTTGCTGCATTGCGCCCGGTATGAGTGACACTAGTTCATCGGAAGTCAACATTTCCAGTCGTCTAATTCGGTGTCCGATCCTAGTGCTCTCGTACCTACGCTGACATACTGGCCGTCGTAAGTCGCTGCCACCACAAGGCTGCAGTGTGCTATACCTTTTTGTCTTTTGACTCACCACTGCTAGCTAGCAAATGATCACACTCAATCTATTTCAGCGTCGGCTTCAATGTTGCCGAGGAGAGACACACGTTTGTCTCTCTATCACGCCGCCTTTGTCGTAGACAAACATACACAACGAGTAGCATGCACTGCCGCTCAAGATAGGAACGTTTGATACTGCCACTCAGCTTGCCATCACCATGGGTGACGTATAAAAGGTTGACTTTAGAATCCATGAGCCATCACAACATCATCACAGCATTCGCTATCGCCTACTACTCACACATCTAATAAATCACACACCTCGCTGATCCAACCTCACTCGATATACCCTAATCATCCTTTATCTCCGAGATCAAGCTACCCACACAATAGCCAAAATGCAGTTCTCCATTACCACCACGCTTCTCGCCACTTTCTTCTCTCTCGCCCAAGGTCTGCCTGCGGGTATCGACTCCAGGGCTTCAGCCTCGCTTCAGCAACTTGCTGACGCACAGAACCAATGGCGATCGGACACCAGCAACGTCTCTCAGTTTCTGTCGGCGGTCCCGACACTCCACGGTTCCCAGCTCGAGGCAGCAGCTCAAGTTGCCCTCAATGCCGAGAATGATGAGCTGCTGCACAAGAAGGTCCTTGATCAGAGTTTCTCCTCTGATGAGCGTATAGTCGCCGCCAACGACGTCCTTGTCAACCAGGGAACTTTCCAGTCTGTTGTCGATGCACTGGGAAAGTTTGCTACGAGCGGCGCTAAGATGTCTCCGAGCGAGATCTCTAGTCTGCTTCAGAAGACGAACAGCGTCAGATGTGGCCAGGTTCTACCCGCTATTGACACATATTTCCATGTTACTGGGGAGAAACTGAACAATGGCGGCTTCCTGATAGCCACGCGACCTACCAACTGCTAATTTGGAAGATATGATGACGCGAGATGCCATATTATATTGTTAGGGGCATGCGCAAGAGATATTAGGATATTATCGGCTTCATCAGTTTGATGACCTGTGTCGGGCATAATTTATGGCTTTTGGCGTTGGTTCTGTTGCGGTAGACTCTTGGCCACTTCGGGTAATTATCTTTCATCGGTCGGGGATCTGTTAAGATGCTTCACGGGATTAGGGGCGTTACAATTCGGTTGGGACTGGTTCATACGGGTCTATAGCGGTTGATGATGCATCAATCCACTCCTTGCAAATAATCACGCTCTAGGGTCCAAGTGACTACCGCGTAGTTCTAAGGTTACATACTACCAAATCTTTGATACGTACTGTAGGTACTTCTATCCCTATATGATACCCAATACCGCCTCGGATTGTAGCGAAGTTTTGAAACATTTAATTGTCTTGAGGGGCCTAAACTCCCCCAGCCGCTGCCATTTCCTTAATTCACTCCTGCCTCAAACGTAGAGGAACAGTTGTAACTGCTCTGCAACTGAACGTTGACTAAGCAGTCACGATTCGTGTCTGATCACATCCCACCAGACCTGGTTGAGTATCTTAAAAAGCTTTATTCTCCCATCTCTGTGCATCCCCATGAAATTGATCACTGGAGTATCGTATTGGAACGATAATACCATTACAAAGTAGCTAAAATGCCCGATTCTGGCTATATTTCACTTTCCAATTCCTCCTCAAGCACTCTTCAGAGTGACGCAGCCACAGCATGTCAGTCGACGTCAAGTGCGGGTAATGCAAGCTCCACTCCACAACAACCCCGTGAGAACGAGGTCGGAAAGCAATACAGCATTCTATATACTAAACCATCGTCAAACACTCTCAAGTATCTATCATTACGACTCGTCTTAGACTATCTCAATACGAGGAACATCAACAATGTCGACAACGAGGAATTTAGTTGGGCTACCACAAGGTAATAATACACACAACGCCCGAGGTCTAAGTAGCTCACAAGTTTACAGTAACCGCAAGACCGAGGCGTCCAATCCGTCTCGTAGCCCGCTCGATTCCCTTTCCGACACATCTTGCACGCCACTCTCGTCCATCGTGTCAGAGTTGGACTACGAAGTTCCCGACGAGACACACGAGATCTTCAAGATCTTCAGGGCCATCCCACACGAACTCGAGGACGTCATCCTCCCCGAGCAGTGCGCGGCGATCGAGAAGTACGTGAAGAAAGGCCGTCATCTGGTTGCTCTGGCACAGGCCCTTCGGTTCACCTGCGACTTTGCATTCGAAGGGGATTGCAAGGATGTTTTCAAGGCCGGGGTCCGCGTGTTCCGCATGGGCGAAGCGGACGAGGCGCTGGGTGTCGAGTTGTGGTTCAAGAAACAGTTGTCTCTGGATTTCAAAAAGTACATCGCTCGTCGATTGCTGCGCGGTCTCTTGTTGCGCTACCCGATGAGATCCTTTCCGCGGACATTCTGGATTGCGGAGGGCGATACAAATCTGGTCGGGAATCCGATCATTCTTCTCGTCAACAATGCCGTGGGGACTCGTAGTGATGCGTATGAGCTGGGCAGGAGAATTCATAATATTCTCGTTACCCAGTGGTGGCATGACTATCTCCGTGGTTTGAAATAGGAGTAGGGTGTGTGCCAGGGACATCAGTATTGATAGAGATTCTTAGTATTCAGTACAGAAAATGCCACAACCAGGCAGTACAAATTATAAAGTGAATTGATTACCTTGGCTAGATGCCGCTGAGGCTGTATTATGGCATTACAACCGCGTGAGGCGACTCGAACACTTGTCGAATCACTTTTTTGCACACGGGATCAGAGCGGAAAAGGTCAAACACCATCAAAATGGATGGTTACATGACCAAGTAAGGAGAGACATACATATCGATAAGACATGCTTTATTTGAAAGTAAGGTACCTATGTGAGAATATTATGGGGGTAACGAAAAACCGACTATCTCCTCTCATGGCTGCGGATTCCCAAGGCAGGACTTTTCTCTTTCGAACTACGAAGTCAAGTCCGGGCTTTCGCACATTGCATAACAATATACGACTACTAATTTACTGTCGTATTTTCAATGGGCGCTTGGGAGTTAAGTTCTTGGATATATGAATTGATGTTTATTGATTTGAGAAAAGGAAAAGAAAAAAGAGAAAGGAAAAGAGGAAGAAAGAAGGAGACCTGCCTGCAAAGCTGACCTGCGCCTACCCTATTTTATCTTGATAAGAAATACAATGTGCTGTATACCATCTTGACAGCTTCCTATGGCATTATTCGTTCCTTTTCCGTTTCCTTCTTTTTGCGCGCTCGTTGTCTTCCAAAAGTCGCACAATCCCCATATGGCCCCGCGAAGCGGCTATATGCTTCGCTGTTTGCCCGCTATCATCCTTGATGTGAACGTCGGCATTCTTCTCCAGTAGCAATGGAACAATTGCTTCGCGCCCGTGATAGGCAGCCTCATGTAGCGCCGTCCATCCGCAACCTCGGAACGCTTGGTCTCCAAACTGCAAAAATCTGTTCCCAGGCAAGAATTTTTCATTAGGGTCTGCCCCCTTCTCCAACAATAGCTTCGCTATGGCATCACGCTCGTATTTCACGGCAAGACGTAGCGCTGTCGTCCCGATGTCGAAGTGCGTACCCCCCCCTGCATCTCCACGGTTCCGATTTGTCCGTTTGCTGAGAAATTCAAGTGCCCGTTTTGTATCGACAAGTCTTCGATTCGTGTCACACTGCTTCCATGATCCTGTAGCAGGGCTTCTCCGAGCAAGAGTTTTCTCATCTCCCTATAATTAAATCTCATATACGAAATCTATAGTTCCGCCACGCAGACATAGGGTACTAGTCTTCAGGACTGCAAAATTAGTAACCCCGCCATGAACTGATACATTCTCAACCTGGGCTGGTCCGGAGAAAGTAACAGCCCCTCTCCATACTTGTAGATCTATTATTTCAGCTGCGCCCGAAAAAGTAACAGCTCCTCCGTATATTGTTAGAAGATGTGTTATTTCGACTGCTCTTGAGAAAGTAGCACTTCCTCCGAACGTATCTAACCGACTTATGTGCGACGTAGTGAAATTGGTGAAATTGGTGAATTTGGCGGGCCATCTATATGACCATAATGTTGTGACTCGCGCTTCACTCGTAAATCTTGTGAGCTGGACTGTGCTGTGAGAACTAGTTGGACTGAATGCGAGGGCTCGAAGGGAAATATTCAAACTTATATCCCGTTCGCCCTTTCCTTTACGGCCATTCCAACGCTCTAGCTCCAACTCAACAACCTTTCCGATGTCAGTGTTGATGTTGGTTTTCATTTCCTTTGTCTGCAAGTCGATTATATGGCGGTAGGGCTTCAGCGTCCTGCCTTCTTGACCTATATTGCTCAGTTTTTGTTCCACATCACTTGCTAGCCCACCATCTCGGCTGGTCACCAACAGATGAAGATTGGGTGCCTTGGCGGTGAGCCAGGAAATAAAATTGACTAGCTTTTCGACCTCTGATTTCTCACCACTTCGAAAAGACGCATCGCACTCATCCAGAGCATCGGTAACTATGTATGTTTGGTCTTTCGTTCCAATCAGGTCTTCCAAAACATCGAATAGATGGTTGTCGGCGAATTCCTGAGAAAGACATTTATTATATAGCTCCTCCAATTTGGGTGGTAGCTGTTTTGGATAAAGTTGTAATACAAGGGATCGCAGCAACCTTGATACATTTCGCTTGTTATTTTTCCTGGCGTTGAAGTAATAACCTGCTGTTTGACTATTAATTCCTGTGGACGCGGGCCGCAAGTAGTCAATAACGGTAGAGCTTGTCAAATTACCCTCGAAATCTTTTCGTCTTCACCTAGGGTTTATCACTCATACCTCAGAACGGTCTTTCCACATCCCGCAATTCCGTGCAACCACAAGAAGCTATTTGGGTGCAATAATCACCACTCGAACTTCTCAGACTCATAGAACCACTCGCCGGTCTGGTAAACATGTTGTTGTGTCGCCTGGAGGTGATCTCAGTCTAGCCGAAGGCTCGTATTGGATTGCTAGTCTGGAAGTAGAAAGTTGAACAGTTTGTCACGTTTGTTATCCCCTACAAAGTTAGCAGTGGAACAACCGGCACGAAGAGAGAGGGTCATTGATTAAACACCCCGGCGCTGGCAAATTTACAAGTTAAAACTGCACACCCAAGTGATAGCTGTCGCCAATGTTTACTAGTGAGTTACCACCTGCTGTAATTCGATATGTATCGCCCGTCATGATGAGACGTTTGCTCTTAAGACCTTGCGTCGGGGCGGCCCTATAGACGGGCGAAGGAGATATATTGTAGGCCACCTGCACGTGGGAAATGAAGATAGGAAACGAAGCAAAACTGGTGTGCGAGAGAGTGTGTGGGTGGCTCTGCGCAATGGGCGAAGTACCCTGGTTGGCTGATTGGTTGGTATGTTTAACGCCGGGGGAAGAACATGTCTTCAGGCTTCCCTAGGGGCTTTCGGCGTGTGAGACTACCTGCACTATCTATCCTTCTATCTCCCTGGTGGACACTCTAGTATAATTACAAGATATCTCACAAATCAAACCCGTAGGCATGCGTAACAGTCAAACCGTTCCCGATGGTCGCCCTTTAGGCTCGTGTTCGGCGCTATGTGGTCTTAGTTGATCCCCTTACAAGGGAGCAAGCCAGGATCCAGATACAAAAAAAAGGCAGAAACATCGCCTAGAAGCAGTAAATCTAGTGACGGTGTGACCCGTGGTCGTTCTAGCCCTGGGGGCTGTTGCGAAGTCTCGAGTAGTTAAGAAGTCCCTATAGCAACGGAGAAGACCTTGGAGGACACCTACGATGCCTGCAATACCAATAGCAGTCGCGGCCGTTTCAGCCATTGTGTTGGGTTATGGAGTGACAATGGTTAGGTGTTGATTATTAAGTAGCAAGGGAATCAAGGTGAGAGAAGATGAGGCAGAGGAGAGAAGGCTTCCGTCGCGAATAGAAAAAGGTCCAGATTTCCGTGGCGCGGGCTGTATGGCTAGCTGTGGCTCAGAAGAGAATATCCCGGGACGGCATCAGCTTTACCATTGCTACTCTGACCGAATCAAGTACCTACCTAGGTAGGTAGTTGGAAGAATAAAGAATACAACCAGCTGGGGCTCTTTGCTTAGCTAATGCATGTCTAAGTACCTGAATGGGATTGGCCTTCATGTGGGAGTTATTATGATACTTGGTTTTGTGAAGTTCTCATAGAAAAGACTTGAGAGTTGCGTCTTCCCCATTAAGCACTAAGGCAACGGTGATTATACTAAGTTAATGGATAACCCCCTGGCTTGGCTATGCTGCATTAGTTTTAACTCTCCAATCACCGTGAATTCTGCCATTGCTCATTTTCACTTGACTTTGACTCCCGAACTTCCATGTTGACTGCAACCCGGAATCCCAGCCGCCTGATCTATCAACTCCATCACCATGACGCTAGATTAACCTGATCACAAGACGTCAGTCAGTTACCGGCCCCAACTAAACGCCCAGACATGTCACTACTGACCTCGCGTGGATCCCCCTGGTGCTGATGAATCTGGTGGCAGAGTGACCTCGCACGAAGGCGCCTCACCAGCAAGGTCGGGCGGAGTTTCCCCGTCGCAGCGGCCTCTGCCATTGATGACCTGACAATAACTAGACGCGTCCAATCTACAGTCCGTAATCAAGATGGCCTCGTGTCCATCGCATCGTATAAATGAGTGTTCGGTATCGCAGATGTCGTAGAAGCCTTTGGCGCGCAGGCAGATGGCGGGATTGAGACTGCGGCGCGCCACTGGGAGAACGGTTGATGTGGCTAGGGCTGCGAGGGGTATCGCTAGGAGAGCTTGCGTCTTCATTTCGATTGCTTTGTGCTGGTAATGCTTTTAGCTTTGCTTCGGTAGGTATTGAGTGATGTGCTTGGTGTTGGTAGGTACTTGATTGCTGGTAAGAGGGGAGGAAGAGTGTGCCTTTGAGACATTGACTCACCTGGTGACATGTCCTACTGAAGAGGAAGGCACCCCTCCTTTGAATTAGATAGTACCTTCTCTTTTCCATCTTCACTTAGGTACTTTTGGTGTGCTAGAGTGAATAAATTTCGCCTCGATGTATATCCACTTTCACACATCGGAATAAGCCATATACATAATATCATGATATTCAACAGCCTTTCTTGACGTCACGTGCTATCGCAGCAGGTTTCCAATATGGATATAACCAATCACTGACTGCAGGATACTTGAGAATGTGCTCCTGGGTGACACGGCATCGGAATCTGCCTGCATGATAGCTGTGACGGTGCTTGGGGATTCATAACAAGTGTTGAACCGCCGCAGCTTATAGTCGTGCCTAGAAATATGACGCTCTCAGGCTTGCCACTTGCTGAATCCTGTCCGGGATATGCTAGTCTTGTCTCTTTGTTTTGAATATCCTAATCATTTAGTACGGGTGGTAAGAGAATTGGTCTTGTCAACTTGTTGTTCGGCTACTAGATCCACGCCATATTATCTGAGGACGATTACCGTCTAAGGTGCGTATGGAATTTTACGTGCTAATATGGCTAATGTTAGCTTGATAATCGGCACAAAAATTGACATGTAGAGTAGTTGCTATCCCTATAACGCAACAAGTCGGTGCTTTTCTCAGTGTGCCTTGCTCGGCGGAAGTAAAATGGTGAAGAGCACGGCAGACACATCTGCTATAGCGCCTCTGAAACTGGCACTAACATCGAGGGCCTCAGCATCAGATTTGATCAAGAAGTAGATAAATAAATCGAGATCGTTCTGTTCGCAAAGTCACACGAATCCTTGAGAGATGGGGTTGACATGTATTGAGTGAAGAACATGGCCGCCACCACGCCGTCTGTATTGGCAAAGTGACACATCCCTTCACTACCTAACAGAAGTTGCATCGACCAATTTTCGCGCAGATGATCTAGGAAATCAGCTCACCACTTGCGTATCTTTCCCGCATTTTAGGAAGAGGCTCGACAGTTGGGTCTGTGCCTTCAGAGCCGATACGCATAAACAGCGGAGCATGATGAGGTTCTGCGGTGGTCTAAGTTACTCCGCTACTGTCATTGTAAGATCGATATAATATTGAATATGTACCCAATCGGCCTTTGCAGTCCACATATGTAGTGTTCGTACTCGGCAAGGGAATTGGTGCAACAACAGCTTCTTCGACTTTGACAACCGGGCTAGATCGTTCTCTTACCGGGTAGCTGCCGCTGAGAGGGGGGAGTAAAGATAATGACTCTGAAATCCCATTGGTAGGACGCTTGAGGATGGCTGAATTGAAATACCTACTTATAGGTACTGTTGCCGCTACCTAAGTATGTTGTAAGTGGCGCGTAAAGGTGAACGGAAGCCACGGGATGCAAATGCGGGTGTCGATCACACAATTACCAATTGGCGTGTGCATTCGCACTGTAGAGAGCGAGGAGAAGACGGTGGAAGATACAGTATGTGATCTTACTAAACACACAGTATGAAACCTCCACTCGAATGCCAGTCAGGATCCATCATGGATGCCAGTGGCCAGTGGCCTACTGCGCCACCTGTCTCTGTCTCGGGATCCTTCTCCATGCCCATCTTCATTTCTGCTTCGTCGGTGATTCAAAACTCAGTCAACGCCATCTCCCATCGTGCCCTCTCGTCGTCCATTGAGCAACCGGCAACAAGTAGGGCTGATTGATTGATTGATTGATTGCTGATACACTGCGACACGACCCGTGCGACGACGACCCCTTTCCTTTCCTTTCCTATCGGTGCTGCTCCACTGCCTGGGGACCCTTACCGGTGTCATCTGTCGTCATCGACTCGCAGAGAGACCCCTAGTCGAGGAATCTGCTGGCATATGCTCTACCGATCCCGATCCACCTAACGGGCCTCATTCAACGTGCCTTCCAAGACTCACGGCTGCTCCTTTCCCTCCCGTCACAATGTCTTGGGAACTTACCCGTCGCCGTATCGTGCGGACTATCAACAGCAAGTATCTATTTGACCGAATTGTACGTCGCCATCCCACCACCGTCACAACACCAGTATAACCATCGCCCAAGCCCATCACTACGTTACGATAGCATGAATCAGTCGCTGTTACCGTTTATCGCACCGCACTATTTGGCCCTGCTTCTGGCCGGCGCCATCCTTGATTCATGACGCTGACTACTTCCCTGACATAGCCTGTGCTCCATGCTGTTATATTCTTGATCGAGATGGCAATTATCGCGCGACTAGCATCGCGGTACAATGCCTACTTCGACCGACGTCCAGGTACATCTACTCTTTCTCTCTACGGTGCTCCTACGTATCTGTCTATCCAACAACACTGACATGGACGTCCAATAACAGTACTCACCATGATGGTGACCAACGCCGTTCTCGGTGGCATCGCCGACACCGTTGCCCAGACCATAACAACTGTTAAACAACGCGCCAATAGGAAGCCCGGTACCAGCGCCAGAGACGATTCCATTTCCATCGAAATCCAAGATATGAGCCGAAAAGACTCCCGGGATCTGTTCGCTGATCCCAGGTCACCTGCGACGCCCTTCGATTTCGAGCGCTTGACGAGGTTCATGGCCTACGGTTTTGTCATGGCCCCTATACAATTCAAGTGGTTCGGCTTCCTGTCGCGTGCTTTCCCCATCACCAAGACCAGCGCTTTCGTCCCTGCATTGAAGCGGGTAGCAGTAGATCAGATTGCCTTTGCCCCAGTCAGCGTGGCCCTGTTTTTCTCGGTTATGACTGTTGCCGAGGGTGGCGGTCGTCGTGCCGTGGCTATCAAGCTGAAAGATATGTATATGCCTACCTTGAAGGCGAACTACGTGGTCTGGCCGGCCGTTCAAATCATCAACTTCCGCTTGATGCCTGTCCAATTTCAACTTGTAAGTGTATTTGATATTTCGGGTAGCAAACTTCAGTACTAATCATTGTTCAAAATAGCCCTTTGTGTCTACCATCGGTATCGCTTGGACAGCGTACCTTTCTCTGTCTAATGCGTCGGAGGACGAAAGCCTGCAGCACCAGAATGTTGCCCCCTACTCTCCCAACATCCGCCTAGAATAAGCGCAACGCGCGTCGCGGGGGTTTGGCGCCGGATTGCCGAACGGGTATAATGTCTTGGTTCTGCATCTAGGCGTTCAACGGAGTATGGTTGGGTCTGAAAGTTTCGGGACTCAGTTTCATAGAGGACCGGCATCTTTTATGGAATTTTATAGGAATAGGGACCGTGATGGTCGCATGACCCTAGGGTAAATAGAACTGAGGTCGGAGGTTTGTGAACTAGATACCATATCCTCGGCGATCATTTGTCTGTCCATAACTGTCATTCTGCATAACAGTAACTAATACCGAGGTTCTTTCTATGCGTGCGGAAGAAAATATCACGGCACCGGGATGATGAATGCTCGTATCCACGGTCATGACGAAATGTATCCGGAGCGCCTGAAAGAACACGGGCGGAATGTTAACTATTGCTAAGTATCTAAGTACCTAGGTACTACTTCTAAAAGGGCAGATGTGCGCTGAACTGGGGTACGAGTACTCCGTAGGTACCAAGCGCCGGCGCCAGCATTGCCGGTGGACGCCGGTCGGGACCTCAAGCTATACCTAGACGTCAGACGTCAGACCACTACAGCCAACTACAGCACACCTGGTAGGACCCCTCATTAGCACATTAGCAGGGGAGGAATGGAAGCTGCTTCTACCCCACCAAGGTTCTCGCATCGATTGCCCCTCCATCAGCAGCTTTCTGATGCGTGTTTTTCTATACCTCTCACTCCTCGTACAAACACGCCTCTCTTGCTCTTTAAAACACCGCATATCTTCCCCTCGATACTTCTGTATATCTTTTTCCAACCAGTGTCCTACATTGCCATACTTTAATCCGTGCCTGCAAGCAAACATGTCTCTCTCAAGCAAGCTGTCTATCACGGACGTCGATCTGAAGGGCAAGCGGGTGCTCATCCGGGTATGTTATGTTCTGATATCATTCATATTCTTCTGGCTCATTTCATGCATACTATGCTCTTGCAAAATTGACTAAGCTGATATATCTCCGTAATCAAGGTCGACTTCAACGTGCCCCTCGACGAGAACAAGAACGTCACCAACAACCAGCGGATCGCCGGCGCCGTCCCCACCATCAAGTATGCCATTGAGAACGGCGCAAAGGCCGTGGTACTGATGTCGCACTTGGGCCGGCCCGACGGCAAGGCCAACCCCAAATACAGCCTAAAGCCTGTGGTCCCGGAACTCGAGAAGCTCCTGGGCAAGAGCGTCGAGTTCGCCCCTGACTCCGTCGGCCCTGAGGTCGAGGCCATCGTAAACAAGGCCGACAACGGCCAGGTTGTTCTCCTCGAGAACCTGCGGTTTCACGCCGAGGAGGAGGGCTCCTCCAAGGACAGCGAAGGCAAGAAGGCCAAGGCTGACAAGGCTAAAGTGGAGGAATTCCGCAAGGGCCTGACTGCTCTTGGTGATGTTTATATCAGTAAGTGTTTGCCCTCTCCGCTCCTCACGATTTGAAAGGACGGTAAGAATGGACCCGGCTAACAATTGTGTATAGACGATGCCTTCGGCACAGCCCACCGTGCCCACTCTTCCATGGTCGGTGTGAACCTACCTCAGAAGGCTGCCGGCTTCCTGATGAAGAAGGAGCTCGACTACTTCGCGAAGGCCCTCGAGGAGCCCCAGCGCCCCTTCCTCGCCATCCTCGGCGGGTCCAAGGTGTCTGACAAGATCCAGCTGATCGACAACCTCCTCGACAAGGTCAACAGCCTCATCATTACTGGCGGCATGGCCTTCACCTTCAAGAAGACGCTCGAGGGCGTGAAGATCGGTAACTCACTGTTCGACGAGGAGGGCTCCAAGGTGGTCGGCCAGCTGATCGAGAAGGCCAAGAAGAACAACGTCAAGGTCACGCTCCCCGTCGACTACGTCATCGCGGACAAGTTCGGCGCCGACGCCAATGTCAAGGCCGCCAACGACAAGGACGGCATCCCCGACGGCTGGCTGGGCCTCGACATCGGCCCCGAGTCCGTCAAGCTGTACGAGGCCGCCATCGCCGAGGCCAAGACCATCCTGTGGAACGGCCCCGCCGGCGTCTTCGAGATCGAGAAGTTCGCCAGCGGCACCAAGGCCACGCTCGACGCCTTCACTGGCGCTGTCGCCCGCGGCGCCATCGGCATCATCGGCGGTGGTGACACGGCCACTGTGGCGGCCAAGTACGGCGCCGAGAGCAAGTGCTCGCACGTCTCCACTGGCGGCGGTGCTTCGCTCGAGCTCCTCGAGGGCAAGGAGCTGCCTGGTGTCGTGGCGCTCAGCACGAAATGAGGGCTTGGGTCAGTCCGGCTCTAGTCACGTCCGCAGGAGTGTGATGGAAAGGATCCGGATATGAAATGAAGTGTGGCGTTTCTACTATGTGTCGTTATTGTACTTTGTTGGGTCTGGTATGAGGTTTGAGAAAGGCATCACCATGGCTGGTCAAGGCAGGCAGGCAGGCAGGCAGACAGACAGATCCGCTTGATACTTATAGATATGCTTGCTCGCTCGTGCGTATATCCCTTTTATTCGGGCGGGTGGGGACTTTTATGTAGGGAGGGGAATAGGTGGAAATAGTTACTGGCCGGGTAGGAAAATGAAATAAAATAAATCAAATTCAATAAAAAGCTCATCTATTTTTTACCTTTGTGTTTGAAAGGTGTGTGATATTACGTCTTGTTGAGAAGAAAGCTAGATGAGAAGTGGGATGAGCTGTCTTGCTGGGGTGTAGTCTATGGTAAGCATGTGATCTGGTTGGGGTTTACTTGTCTGGCCGTGGCTCTCTGGCCGGGGAAATCTGAACTTGAGACAAGAATGAGTTTGGTTGGTCGGGTGAAGCTTTGAAACCCCTTCTTGTCATAGAATACCTGGGTAAGGCGAAGGCTTAATATATGTCATAGTTGAGCTGGATTTAAGAGTCCCTTTGTAGGCTTGTTGCCGTTTTCGCGGGTATGTGGATATGGAGATGGATCACATGGGGAGGCAGGGTTGGTTGGTCGTGCCTGGATTACTGCTCCCTGTGTATTCTCTTATCCTCTAGGCTATGTGCGCATTTCTCATCCCTTGCTTGTCCTAAGCCTCATCGTGGCGGCCATCCTTGCTTGACTAGCTAGCCACCTTCGTCCGTTGCTTAGCTTTCTTCAGCCATTACAATATGTCTATCGTATCGGCACGCCTTGCTGCCTTCCTAGGAATACAATTCATCCTCCTCGTTTCTTTGTTGGTTCTATGATCGAGTCGTTTCGAATGACCCATTGGCTGTGTCAATACTGTCCTAATCGGCTGTGGTTCGTGAGGGGTTGTCGTCGGATTGTGTGTGGTCAAGCGTTCGGTTTCATCTCCTCTTTGAGGCCTCGACCTTCTTCAGTTCTTCGCTGTTGGAGCATGGGTATTAGTATGAGTTTCGAGCACCTGGTGTGCTGAGCGGGTGGGTATTGTAGGCATCGCTTCAAGAAGACAGGGGGGATAAGTGTAATGTGAATGTAGCTAGGGACTAGGCTGCAGAGCGCATCGTAGTACATACCGAAGCTGCGACGAAAAGTCGTCGCTTGTGTCGTCATCATCCCAGCTCTCCTCCCACAAGTGCTGTGTTGTGCCGTTGCCGCTGGCCGTTTGTGCTGCTGACTCGGTTTCCTCGGCGGGCCAATCTATTTTGTTCCAACACCACGTTAGCTTCATGTAGTCTATCTAACGGTGGTTCATAATGTATTCTCGGATTCAAGCAACCAAGGGAAATACACCCCGCAGAGCCTCTTGTGGCCTGCTGCGGGAGGGAGACAGGCGAGGGCTGGAAGGACTCGGGACAGCAAACGCACCTTCGACAGGGAAGTCCTCGAACTCGTCGTCCTCTTCCAGCGCGGTGGCAAGCTTCTGCTGTGTCGGTTGCTCGGGCTTCGCCTCGCTGGTGGTCGCGGACTTGTCGGCGGGCTTATCTGTCGGGGCAGCCATGGTCTTGTCTTAGCTAGGTTGTGGGGATATCGATGTGTGGTATAAGAAGGGAGTTGTGCGTAGAGTGGTGATTGGTAGTTCGTAGTGCGGTGCGGCGGTCCGGTGTTTGTTTGCTCGTGGTAGATTGATGGTGGTGGTGGGATGATACAATGATACAACTGTTGCTGATTGATAGAAGGTACTCGCGTTGGTCTGGCGGCTGCGACGTTGCAGCTGGAAGCCACCTGTCCCAGCGCCGCCAAGCCTTAAGTTACTGCCCCACCGTTAAGCTTACTGGCAATGCGCTGTCGGAGCCGTCGCTGACCAATCAAAAGGCTCCCGAAGAGCTGGAATGAGTGCTGTCTACCGGGTTCCATTGCCTGGCTCTAATACTCTAATATTGCTGACGATAATAAGGTACGGAATCTCACAATAGCACAATTACGTAGCAAAGCTGCAACGCAAGCCCTGCAGCCCTGCCGAAGCAAGGCGGAGCAACTCAGTGGTATTGTATCACCATGGCGCTGCTGTTGGGCACGAGTCAGCCCCCTCAAGTTCACTTGTCATTTTGCAGTCTCCCTTCATGTTGTTTTCCACCACCATACAGCTCTTATTGTGCCTTGTATAAAGCCTTGTCTCGCTAAGCTACTGTATGTATTCAATGATAAGTCGGTTCCAACACGCCGCACTAGACGACGTCTGCCCCACCCAGTTGCATCAGTCTCGTCATCCTCCATCCTGAGCCAGCCTTTGTTCAGCCGGACGAATGAATCGGTCCCCGATTAGCTCGTTATTGCTCGCTCTTCTCAACTCCCCGTCCCGTCCTGCCGTCTAGTCTCCCATCGGCCCATTCGGAAGTTATCTTCAGAATTTACTTGGCGTTGCTCCTATAGTGCTCATTTTGTTCTTCCTATTCACATCCAAGCCTATCTTACTTATCTGTTGCTTTCTCAGTCTCCAGTCTCCAGTCTCCTCAGTGATACTCAACCCGCCGCGCTCCACATTTCCAACGTTAGCAACTAGCTTGGACAGGCGACAGCGTCAGCACAAAGACACGCAATATCACGCTCATGAGCAGACCATATATACTCAGCGTCACTCCAGAATCCGGTGACCCATCATGAGTCGGCTAGGCGGCTGGTTCCGGGGCTCTACCCCAAAGTCCAGCAATGCCCCCAGCCCAAGCATCTCTCAGGTTGATCTCCGTGCTCAGAACATTGCACTTCTCCAAGATGCCATAGCTGGCGCGGATCTAATAATGAATGACGATATAGACGGCGCCGAGGAACGTTTGAGGAAAGGAAACTCGACTTATCATTCGTTTGCCTTGGCCGTCTGCGTCTTCATGAGGAGCATCCTAGGCTTTGAGAAGTCCGTAATGACCGAGGCGAGTAGTCTCCTCGTCGAGTGTGAGAACTCCGCCTGGAACGACATTAAGAAGGCCGAAAAGGACGCGAGCAGCTCCAGCTCACAATCCGAGAGGATTTACCCTCCCGGTAGTGAATACCAGCTGGTGCTTGCCGAATCCTACCTCATGTCTGCCATCCTCGGAGTATTGCATGAGAGTCTAACCGAGGGAATTAAGAGCTTTTATAAGCTACGGAAGGCATATGTGGCACTCGACTCAATTTTGCAAGCCGAAAGCGCGTATCTGAAGAAGCGCGGGCTACAGCCCACTCCGTCCAAGATTGATATCAAGCAAACTAGTGCTTATCAACATGAAAAGATGCCAGGAGGCTTTGACGATGATGCTGATATGGAATTCATGGACGCAGATGAATCTCGCTCTGGCGATCAGACGCCATTACAGTATGAGGGCCATCTCGCTAATGGCAATGTTGAGGATGCCGAGAAGAAGTTGAGTGGCCTATCATTGAACGGCGATGGCAATCCAGAAACGACAGAACCGCGGCAGGGTGTGCCTTCCCCGACCGGTTTCGAAGGTGGCCCCAACTCTGATATTTTCGCCGACCCGGTCAACGCCTTTGTTCATTCGTAAGTACCGTGGCATGAATCAACTTCCATCATATCCCAGGGGCTTTGTTCCTAGGCTTGCCTTTTGCACTCATTCAATAGCTTGTCTTCTCCTAAAGTGGGTAAACAGTACGCTTACATATCCGTAACAGTGGCGCGAGTATGTGCTTCGGTGTCCTACTTCTCATCATCTCTCTTGTACCACCAGCATTCTCTCGTCTTTTGTCAATTATCGGCTTCAAGGGTGACCGTGAACGCGGCATCGAGATGCTTTGGCAAAGCTCCCGATTTGAAAACGTCAACGGCGCAGTTGCCTCCCTAATGCTTTGCGCGTACTATAACGGTCTGTTGGGCTTCGCCGATATCCTCCCCTCTGAGGCGGATGTTGCAAAGGGTGCGATCGTGGGTTACCCGAAGGAAAGAATTGCAGCACTTCTCGTTAAGCTGCGGGCGCGCTACCCAGACAGCGGTCTCTGGCGGTTTGAAGAAGCCCGAAGCCGAGGAAACAGAAAGGACCTGGTTGGGGCTCTGGAAGTGCTCAAGAACAACAAATCCAAGATGAAGCAGGTTGACGCACTGAATAATTTCGAGATGTCTTTGGACTCGTCATATGTCCGGGACTGGGCGCATGCCCGCGACGATTATCTCCGGTGCATTGAGCTCAACGAGTGGAGCCCTTCGCTCTATTACTACCTCGCCGGATCCGCGGAGCTAGAGCTGTACCGGAACGCTTGCTTCGCGGACCCGAAAGACATGTCTCAGATTAGCATCCATAAGAAGAAGGCCGAAGAGCTTCTCAGAAAAGTCCCCGGAGTAGCTGGAAAGAAACGATTCATGGCGCGGCCGCTGCCCTTCGAAGAATTCGTAGTCAGAAAGCTAAAGAAATGGGAGGAACGGTCGACCACGTTGTCTGTCGATTTGGCCGACGCTATCGGCGTTAGCCCAATGCAGGAAATGGTGTATCTTTGGAACGGCCTTAAGAAAATGCAGCCTGTGGAACTTGAGAGAGCCGCCGGCGATCTATCCTGGGACCGACTCACGTGTTCAGAAGAGGTTCGCAGCAAAATCCAGGCCCAGACGGATGAGAAGGCCCTGCATGATTTATGCCACGCCGCTATCCTACGGAACCTGGAGAAGTTCGACGAGGCTAGAATTAAACTTCAGGAGGTCCTGAAGGTCGACAAGTAAGGCTATGTTCTACTCCCATGATTTCCGGGGTAATGACTGACAATACCTTTAGATCTGCTTTCAAGGGCTCCACAAAGGACGACTACATCCCGCCCTCGGCTCACTACGAAATGGCCGTGCTCGCATGGGTCGAGGGACAGACGACAACACCAGAAGAGACCAAGAAGAAGGTAGACGACTGCCAGTCCTGGCTAGACAAGGTTTCCAGATGGGAAGCATATGTGCTGGACGGTAGAATCGGCATGCGCGTGCAGACCGGCATGGACACGCTTCGATGGTACAAGCGAGAGCATGGTTTGCCTGCGTAAGCGTTGAACACGACTAGATATTGCCAGCTGAGATTAGAGACAAAGGGAAATGTATAGATGGTTCAAGGACGATAGAGCACATAGATGGAAGCACATAAGTTCGGCATGGTGTTGGGATATGGGCGGTTAGGGTATCTTTGAAATTTCCTGTCGGTACATGTTCCCGCTATATGTGATAAACAGAAGCATTTATAAAACGGAGAGATAAAGTCCTGGGATGAATCGAGATTTTGGCGTTCAGGGTAGACCGAAAGACTGGTACCTAGTGTTCGCCCCTTTTGCTCTCATGTCATGAAAACTTATGCTGAAGATGAATTTCCCCTGTCGGTACCGGCTCTACGAACCCTCTTGGTTACAGATGGACACTATGCAATCTTTTCCCGAAGAGACTGCCAATCTTTTGCTCGTGTACTGTTGTTTATTTCGTTATAGTCTACATGTCGCCTTGCGGTACGTCTACCAACGTGCGACCTTACTGTGAAACAGCGGCATCGTGACAGCCAACTCGTGTATACAGCTAGCTCATGTCACCCCCCATCATCTATTCCACGGAGGTATATACACTCAGCATACTTAACGTCGTCGCTACGTCTTATTCTTGTTCGTCTAGGATTTACCGTGGCTCTGAAATTTAGTTGGGTATTTGCCGCACAATTGAACAGCGTCTAGTCTGTATCTCGTGCATATGCGTCTTGATAAGTTACGCCGAAGGTACCGTTTGACGAGGTTTCTGCTTCCTACCTTCTAACGGAGAATTAGTAACATATAATTATGGTTGAGTAGATCGGGGCATCGTTACTGTCACGCTTCAGGTCGCGGGTTTCCCAGCCCTTAAGTGAGCATAAAATTAAATTAAATTTTTATTCTTATTTTTTGCTTTCATGAATATACTATATGTAGTAGTAAAGATGGTAAATTTTAACGAACAATTGAGTAGTGCATGGATTTAATAATCAAGGACCTGGTGAAGGGGGAGGCGATGGAGGCCTCGTTGGGTAAACCCGACGAATGAAATCTATATCGGTGGGCGAGAGGAAGTTGTTCGGAGGGACGAAATAGTTGTCGAGTGTGAGCTCCTTGGGGATGTAGTACAGCATGATGGAGTCTATGTCGAAACACGAGAACTGCGTCGAGTCCTCAGCCTACTTGGCCAGGATATTGCGGTCCACCATGCTCCTATCCCGCCCCATGTTCTGGGCGTAGTACTCGTACACTTTCTCCTCGTTCCACCGGATCCCCTGGATCTGGTTCTGGTGCTCGTGCACTGTGTGTATAGAAACACATTAGTCGAGATCTCTACGTCGCACATCGTAGAACTTGCTTGATCATACAAAAAAGGAGACTAGGGGATCACGCATGAGAGGGTTTTATACACACCGCAGCCTAGCGCGTGCCCGAACTCGTGATACACGGTCCGCGCCACCTCGTAGTCGGGCGTACCGTCGTCGAAGCACCCGAGGTTCATCGTCGGCCCCGTCGTTCGGTCCAGGCAGTCCTTGCCTACCACGGACCACGACCCACCCTTCTTGAACGTCACCCGGATCTCCGCGGCCGTGTCGTCTTCGACGAACGCCATCTTAATGTTGGCATGCTTCGTCCACTCCTGCGCATATTCCTCGACTTTCTCCCGCATTTCATCGCTCCCTCCCATAAGTTTGACTTTTAATGTGTGGCCCGGCCCAGTGGCCACGTCTTGGTTTTCACTACCCCTAGATGTAGGCTATCTTCGGGCCAGTCGTCAATTTGCGTGTTGATTGATTGGTCGTTTTCCGGAGGCGCAGGGACCAGTGTACATAGCTTATAGGACTCCATGACCGGTGACATGCTCACTAATTGGTAGGAACTCTAGTTTCACAAATGATGATTCGTTGTTCAGAAATGTCTCGCCAATAACTTCTCGTCCCTTTGTAGACGCGGCAGACGGAATTTTACGGCCTATGTAATAATACACCCTGGTCCTGCCTATACACCAACATTGATCGAGGCTCAAATCTGTCGAATCCGCCTTTCACTACTGCTATTAGAGGGGCGATGTTACCCCCTCATGCCGGCTGCGATGAAATGAAGTATTAGCAGGCCAGTTAGCTCATTCTGGTTGGACAGATTCGACAGAACTGCATGAAAAGGCGTTTTTGCGCACACTGAGATCTTATAATGCGACCTTGCCCAGCCAGTAAGCTTTAAAAGCAAGGCTTATATAAGCAACAAGGATATACGCCGTGTTCAGGACGAAAACGCTGCCGTATTTTTGCTAGAGAAATAAATAACAAAATAGCTTTTTGTTTTACTGCAGTTATTCTTCTTTCTGTTAAAAACAAGGTCATATCTGTCCCATTTCAAACCCGTTTTTTATGTAGCCCCAAGGTTGATCTCAATTGTGAAAAGTCTTCCTAACCATGTCGTTGTGCGATACTTGTACACGTCTGTCCATCAATCCGCTCAATTCGGGGCTCAAGGGTAGACATCAAGACCTCGTGCAGGAGCTGCACTCCAGCGTGGCTCAGTTGAAATCCTGTGCGAGTCATTGCGATCCGTGTCGCGTGTTCTGGGCCAGTGTACGCCAGTTCTGCCCGCCAGCGGTACTGCAAGAGCTTCTTGGTGGCGGCTCTCACAAAGGCGAGAAGCGTGTCTTTATCGTCGTCGACTCCGAGGGGCAACTCCCTCGGTTACTTCCGAGGTCAATAGTTAACCCCAACCGAGTGACGTTGTCCGAAGGCGCCCGCAATATTTACCTGCTTCTCGGCCCCAAGCCTCTTGCTTTGAATCTCGGATTCGTTCATATCTTAGCAGAGTTTGGTATGTCCAGTGAATAAAGAAACATAGCTACCCCCTATCAAATTGCTTTTTACGTCACTAACTCCACTGACAGGTAGTTTCTGCTCATCAAGGGTCGCCCGCTGCTGAATTTATCCGTGGCCGGGTTGCTATAGAGAAAGACTCCTCCCAGTTTCGTGTCAGCTTGACGAAAGAATGGCTCTTGAATTGTAACCACGCAAGCTGCGGTGACTCTAGGCCGCGGCCGATGCTAACCCGTGTTATCGACCTTGATGGCGGCAGGCCCAAGCTGCTCGACACCCATGGCAGAGACGGGGCGTATGCGGCGTTGTCGTATTGCCGGGGCAAGAGACGTGGCATTCACAAGATCAAACTAAGGTCTGAGAATTACGACGAGTTTAGGAGCAGCGGGATTGAGGAGTCGGAGATGACGCTTGCCCACCGCGAAGGCTTGCAGATCACCCGTGAGCTGGGATATCGATATATCTAGATCGACGCCCTTTGCATTATCCAAGGTCAAGACAAGGCTTCGAGGGATGATTGGGCTCGCGAGTCGACCAGGATTCCCGAAGTATATGGGAACGCCGTGTTGACTATCGTTGCTGGTAGGAGTGACGATAGCCGTAAGGGCTTTCTGGGATCCGGACACGAACCAGCAATTTCCCCTGCTGTTATCAGGTGCGAACTGCCTGGAGCCAAGACCGACGTCTGCTTAGTAGGTGTAGAGAGAAGCCAGGATGTTGGCGCCACAGATGCGCGTGTCTGGTGCTTCCAAGAGTCCATCTTGAGTAGACGTATGCTCGTATTTGGCACGGAACAGCTCAGCTTTCGGTGTCGCGAGTGTGTCGACTTCGAAGATGGCAGATCTCGACCGTGCGGGGACGAGAAAGAGTGGTACGACTACACAATTTCGAGGGACTGGACCCTGCGAGCAAATGTGTTGAAAGCCTGGTATGAGGTTGCCATCGAATATTCCAAGCTCGATTTCTTCGACCCGTATGATAACTTTGCCGCAATTTCGGGTGTTGCTCAACAGTTTCAAAGCGCTCTCAGAGACGAAGGTATCAAGCCTCGGTACCAAGCCGGCTTATGGGAGTCTGATATGAATAGGGGACTGCTTTGGAGAAGCCTGAGACTGATCGACGAGAACCAAGAGCCATTACGTAAACCGGTAGGTGTTAATGGGATTCATCAAGGCCAGGAGATCACAACCGCGCCATCGTGGTCATGGCTAGGCCTCAGAGGTCCGATCAGTCAAGACGTGGGGAATATCTATAACCCAATCATGCTAGATCCTGGAGCATACCGGTGCTTCCCGATAGCCCCCAAGTCTTGGTCATCAGGATATTGGCATCCAAAGCTTGTGAAGCACGAAGAGTTCCCTCTCCCATTCAAGTTAGAGGTCCGGGGCAGTTTGAGAAAGGTGCGCGTCTCAACCGTACCAGTTTCACAATACCCTGGTCCTCTAGCATGGAAAGGTCTCTATGGCGTCAAACCCGTGACTCAGCACGCTGTCTTGTTAGAAGCAGCTGAGAAGCCAGCGTTAAAGAAAGCTAATTTTGGAGAACTATGATATCGTCGTAGCGACGGGGATATTTGACCTTGATGGGAAGCATCCATCTACCCTTTGGACGATGCTCGTGACTCAGCACGAAGGACTCTTGCTTCAACAAACTGTTGATGGGTACTACGAAAGGCTTGGGGTCTTCCACTAGCAGTTGGGTTGGGAAAAAGAGACCCTCCAAGATATAGTTCTTATTTGAATTGATACCCTTATACTCGAATTAGGGATAATATGTAGCTATGTCCACATTACAAGCGTGAGTCTGATCCCAGTTAGGGTTTGATGCAGCGATGGATGGCTGGAGTCGCCTGCCTTCAATTTAAATCATACTCTGACGGTTTATTGCCCACAGGACAGCCTACTACGTTTGTATTTCAGTGATCGCACATCTTATCACATGCTTCCTCAAGATGGCGGTTAGGGATCCCTAAAAATGAGAATCTCGTTGCAAAACGCCGGAACAATTATAGGTGCAGGCTCTCAGCAGTAGTTCTATCATCGCTGAATGAATCTGACTCTAACGTCGGGCTTGTACCACATTACGTGCGTACTGTAGTCTTGGTCAAATGTAGCATCCTGCCCGCGAGTCTGTTGCAGGTCAAACGTCCACAAGACTTTTGCAAGAAACAGTCTGGACTGGCTCCAAGCAATCTCACGCCCCGTGCATGCTCTTGGGCCCAGGCTAAATGGGAAGTAACTTTTCAGCTTATCCTCAGCGAACCTTGCATCATATTTTGGATGATCAGCATGAAGCCATCGCGTGGGGCGAAAGTTCAAAGGTTCGTGGAAGTTACGTGGGCTGCGCGCTATGGTGAAGAAGCTAGTCTGACAGATAACCTGCTAGGCGTTACTAAGATATTCATAAAAGTCTTTTGGGTTTCATCTCACGCCTTTGGGAATATAGTACCCATCAACCATAGCGCCTGGACTTCTTCGGGGCATGCCAGTGGAATTGGTCGTATGCACGCGCAGAGTTTCGTGTATGCAAGCGTTAAGATAAGGAAGGGCGGACAAGGCGTCTGGGGTAATCTCGTCGTAGCTGTTAAAATTAGATCGAATCTCCTGCACAAGTATCTCATGAACTTCAGGCTCTTTCAGGAGAAAGAACAAGCTAGAGAAAAAGACCAATTGGATCGGGTCGAAGCCAGCGATGAACATTTGCAGCGCAACCTGTTCTATATGAACCTTAAGCTTTTTAGGCACTGGAACTGGCGTCCCAACGGGAAGCATATAGTCCATAAAGTCGGGGTGTTTTGTATTTCCGTGATTGTTTATTCGCCTCTGAACCTCTTCGCTATTCATCCGAAATGTTTTGCCGACCTTCCTGATAACTTTGAGTGGTACAACCAGGTATGCAAGGGGCGTGAGCAACGGAAGTTTCTTTGAGACTTGCATGATTGTTCCGAAGAGATTAGTGCCCAAAAGAGTCTCCATGAAATCAGAGCTAGTTTCTATCGATTATAAGCAACTGCGCAAATCGAGCTGAGCTCTTTGGATATGAACCTTACCATCTCGCATTTGATGCAACTCGCGGCTATACGCAAGATCTGCTGACATATCCATTGCGAGCCAAACCAGCCACTTTGCATAGACGGCTCCGTAAGCATTTGATCGGCCTTATGTAAAATAGTGTTAAAGGGGGACGGGGGAATCGGATTCTCGTACCGTGTTTAGGTCAACTCCTCCCTGTTCGCTACCAATGGCCTTCATCTTCGTTACGAACAGATCTATATACTGTTGCACGGTAGGCTCTTTGGCCTTGATAGCTTTGGTGCTGAAAGCAGGAAGGATTTTCTTCGCGACCTCGCGACGCTTGACAGGATCTTGTTCCCAAATGAAGCCCCCGCTGTTTGAGATTTAGGCTTAGAACTTTTCACTCATGGCTAGCATTTGGCTCATTACGGAAAGGGGGGGTTTAAAAGGCCAAGTGAGAACTATTGAAGCAGTTGTTTCATAAATATAGAAATACATGCAGAAGATGAGTAGGATTAACAACGAGAAGAAAACGAGCAACTCTGGACATACTCTCCACTTCCGAAATCCATCACGTCTGTCTTGAGCCACGTTTCATGGTGCTTAACAGCAGGGTTATAAATATCTAAGCACTAATTAGCTCGAAAGAGCGTATAACTGGGGAAACGGATAGGAAAGTGAGATGGAGTTACCTAGAGCAGCTTGTGTTGTGGCAAAGACGATCTCGTTAGGAGCAACCCGCACGACATCCCCTATAGATTTGTAAGTACCTTGATGCATGTCATGTCTATTTCTAGTTCAAATACCATATTTTTTCACCATCTCCTCCACCGCCCACGGCCATCTTCCCCGGAGCCTGAGATGATGATAAGTAAAGACACACAATACAGAGGCGCCGCTCTCTTTAATGGAAGCATTTGAAAGGAAGCCTACCAGTAGTAAGCATACGGAAAGTTCGAGATAGCCGCGAGCTTAGGACCTGGAAACTTGGCGGCTGGATGGAAGTAGAGCAGATAAATACATCGCGGTACAGCATAAGCAGATAGCTATCATTTCACGAAATGCGATTAGTTGCCATATAGACTGAGGGCAGATCTACTTACTAAACTAAATAGAAGTATAAACCACAAAGGAATACCTGGGCAAAGAGCGAGTGGCATCTGTGGGTTGAGATTGAGCTCACTCATCGTCGCAGAGACGTCGGGAATTGGAAGATGAAGACAGACAAGCGAAGAGGCGAAAGACTGTATGTCGAGTTTGAGATGTTGAAAGCAAAGAGTGATTGGGGGCAAAGGTCTATTCTAACAGTGAAAAGCGGACGCCCGCAGGAGCAAAGCAAGGGATTCTCTGATCAGGTTAGCATGGGGAGGTGAAAACCCGCGGGAGCAACCCGGTAGGTATTATTCACTCAAACACCATGTTGGGTACTTACATGTAACTGAGGTTGTGCCTCCTAGTCTAGCCGCCTTGAGTGGGATCTAGAGCCCTTGCAATTACTACTAGGGCTACTTAGATCAGTACTCAGGTGATGGTACAAGGTTGTATTGGTTTGAGTGTATATATTAACATCTCTAGTACTCTAGTGCTAAACTTGTACACGCATTGACAGTAGGGCTTGTCATGGTGACAAAGGGACTCTTCCTACCCAGGCAGGCAACCGTGGCAGTAAATAGCCATTTCTAGGAGCCACAAGGTATACTGCGGCGGGATTTGCTGCCCATATATGCATGTTGGTGATGCATCTGCGGGTACGGGCATGGCGACCGAGTTGGGGGTCCATTCATTGCGGGGCCGCTCTTGTTGTGGCAACCATCATAAGGCAATCAAGTGCGTGAGACTAACAACCAAATGCACAGAGAGGATACAGAGATATCTGTGATTGTAGGTCGCGGCGGTGCGGCGACCCCATCGGTTCTGCTGCTCCTGACCCCTATCGCGTGATAGCCACTGGGGGGTATTAATACCTGTCAATATGGTCCGTAATAATAGCCAAACTTGTACGGCCAGATTCTCTTGTGGTTGATATCACATTTGTCACCGCTTCGGCTTGACAACAGCTAAAAAATGCGCGCTCCCCTTTGTCAGAAGTGAATTGGGTCAAGGAGTCACTTCATGTACGGTACAAGACAAGGGGCACGTAGGGCACGAACATCCTGTTCATGGGATACATATTGAGGTCTTCCCACCTTAATCATAAAATAGTCAAGCTGAATGCAACGCTCATATAGCTACCATTTCACTATCCCTGACGAACTGGAAGTTTCCTGAAGTCTACCACGGTCAGCAGGTCCAAAAGCACAAGGGAGTGGACATCATCCGCATAGAGCTCTGCGGCCATTACAGACCCTTTGAAAACGTCGACACTTTTGTCTCCACACCGTACCAGAACTAGCCACAGGCATTCGGCTTCAGCGGAGGGATCATGACTGCACCGCGCCAGCAACATGCTTCACAAATTCTTGCCTCGTCAGTCTGCCCAGAGCCTAGTGCCTTCGCCTTCGTTAGCTGCACCATTCTATCTATGGCGTGGATATTCCTCCAAATCTGTTGGTCGTACTCGGCAACGCCCAGCTCGACCCAGGAAGACAAAACGCCCAACAGTTCCCCGACAAGAATAGCTATGTCAGTTTTCTACGTCGTCGTCTTGGGAATATTGCTGCTGGATGGCTGCTGGCTCACCACTATCTTCTCGTGGGGCATCAAGCAGCTTCTTACGGTGCCGACGCATGGGATGATCGAACAGGCTTTTACCATGCTTATGGGTGCCTTCTACATTGTTTTTCTGTTGGGACTTGTTGTCCTGTGGCTTTGGACTTTGAGCTGCATCATGCGGTTTGTGCTTGATCTGTGGGCTTACCAACATCTCACCACTGGTGCCTCTACCAGACCCCCCGAGAGTGAAAATCTGTGATGTTTGGCTCAGGCGCAGTGTTAGTTCAGATGAAATGCAGAGATGCTTATGGTTTTCAATATTGCACCGCAGTTGGTGTGCTGGCGTTGCCTTCGACTTTGGTAGCGGCATAGTCTTCCATCCACAAGAGCCAAGATAAGATTCGGCAGGTCTTGTGATATTCGTTAAAGTATAAGTAGCTCGCCTTTTCATCGAGGTTTGAAAGGTCAACACTGCGGCAAGACATCTACTCAATTCCCGTTCCAAGTCTCGCCTTTGGCTGCCTCTATTTCCCATAACCACATTGAACCACACTCTACCAAGTCCCGTCACTCGATATGAAGGTTCCTGGTCTTCGCCGTTTCGGCAATGGCCGATGTCATGTCTCTAATATCGGCGTTCCCACGAGCACCGCATCCCGTGGGACCGCATTCCTAACACGCCGTTGTCGGAAGCGAGGAGATCATCAACATTTTTGTCCCCTATCATGATTCAGACACCGTTGTAGGTGTCATCGTGACATCGTCAATCTCGCGAGCAGCGTCCCTAACTACTTCATCAACGCCAAGCTCGAAGCCACGTACGGCAACTCGGACACGCGCAACGACGTCTGCGGCGAGAGAGACCTGAAAACTTTCAGCTCTAACACGGCGAGTGCGGTCTACGAATTTTGTGTCTATCAAGACGGAGCTGGCCGAGCAGGCCACGGCGAACTTCGATGTCTTGGACACCCACAACGGCTTGGACTCCCCGACGGGCGGTTTCGAAGGCCGTGCCAATTTGTTCATCTCCGACCAGGCGACTACCTGAGGCGACATCTGCCGCAATGACTATTAGGCCAGCCCATATTTCCTTTCCTGTCAGATATCACACCCTTACTTCGACAACCTCATATCCAGCACTCCGCGGCCTGTTTCAATGTCCAAAACAATTCTGATGAGGGGGTTGGCATTACGATGTCCTCGGAATGCCGCCACACCCCCCGCTTCATTACTCTGGCAAGAAATGGTGGACCGTCGCCCTGCAGGACACGCCCGGCCCTGGGCCCGACACCACACACATAGCACGTCAATGCTCCTCTATCAAGACTACGCCAGTGGTAAGGATCGCGAATATGTCCGAGTCATCTGGCAACGTGCCGCTCTCTCGCCACCACCCAGACTTTGATCGCGTTAAGGACACTATAACATGTTCAGAGTTCCGCGACACCCTGTGGGGCTTCGTTGTGAGTAGAAAGCTTTTGGAGCTAAGTTCCATCCCCTTTCCCTAACTCCTCAATGACAGTTATATCGCTATACGGGGAGTAGCGAGGCCACCTGGCAGCGTATGCTCCGCGCACTTTGTACAAGTGTCCAATAGGAATTACAAGGAGGAAACAGGGAACAGCTCTTTCTTCGCCACCAATTACATGTCATTGACGACGAAGCACTCTAGGTGAGTGAAGTCGCGTGCAGATTCATGGAGCTCGTCGAGTCATCCCAGCTAACGTGCTCCTAGTACTTATAGTGAACACTTCCGTATTAGTCAAGAGGCACTAACCAAGGCTCTGCGTATAGTTGGCGGAGCGTCAACACATACACTTCGAGACCATTTCTATAATGGGATCCGAAGAATCTACAAGCAAGGCTCTCCGAAAGCTCGGAGTCTGACTTCGACAACCTTCTGTGGACTGGAGCAACGAGTACCCCAATATATGAGTACTGCATCGTTATCGATGATCTGTGCTAGGAGTTGTTAGATCGCCCTGAGTGGCAATTGCCCGTCGTCATTCTGGTTAAGCGAGATTGGGCCTCTTGGGCCTGACAGAGAGAGACTACGCGCTTTATCCCGGGTTTTATGATGGTTAGACCGAATATTACGCGGAGGATATAGGCTGGATGTACATGCCAGTCTAGGCCTACATGGACAAATATGGTTCTTTGAGTCATTTGGCCTGGGATGATATATATGCGCAGCCTCCATATATTGACTACACTGAGCAAAGGGACGCACTTCCAAGTCATTGGAGACGAAGAAAACAGTGATTATAAGTAAGATCACAACATTTCAAATTTGATAAGTGTTACGTTTACATATAGTTTGCGTAGCTGCATGGTTACTAATGATAATGTCTGATATGGTATTATCGTTAAATTACGTATCGCCCAGAAGACCTCTCGCCGGTACCATGTCTTGACAGACGATCTAGATCACAAGACGATGAGGTGCTCAAGATTGATGATTGCCAGAGTTGTACAAGTGTATAGCGGGTAGCACGCTTTGCGGTCTGTTAAAGCAACTGCATTCCAAGTGTACATAGACGCTTTACTAAACGACTCGGGTATAGAGAATTGAAATAATAATGATATGATAAGACTCAAGGGTGTTGCACAGTAATAGAGGGCCTTCCGATTTGGTATCGAGGAAGAGTCGGAGAGGACTAGCAGCTATAACGTGTCAGGAAACGATGCTATAGTTTTATATTTGAAGGGGGAAACAAATTTCCGCGCACTTTTCGTTCTTCCGTATGTCGCTCTTTCCTGTTAACCACAGCTATTAAAACTTCCCGAGAATTCTTACTCTGATACCATAGCGGATATAGCGCTTTCATTGGCCATCTGCATTCTTGCATTAGGTATGCGATGGTTAATGATAACTTCTCACGAATATGTCGCTCTCTTATGTAACTATGGATCATCAGCGCCTTATTTTTGGCTTCTTAGTTCTAGCTACGTCGTATAATATAACTGCTTCCCAATAATACCCCTTTAGCTCCAGGAGAAAGGCATGCACATTGGTGGCATGATTCAAACATCTATCCCATATACCTAAGGGAGTATGTGAAGCCCCGCGGCAAGCCCTTCGGATCTACCAGCGAAGCAGGTTTCCTCAACGAATCTGGTAGGGCTAATGTAGCATCGTTCGTAAAATATTTCATCGAGATCGTCATAGCCACTGACGGCGTTGTGTCCACTATCACTAGAGCCGAGTTAGGTTGCCGAATATACCGTCTGTGACGATGTTCCGTTCTATCTTCCTTGTAGATGACACGTTGCCTAGGCTTTGGTTGACCTTTTTATGACCGGCTTATCTTCATCAGTAGAGCTTTCGGCTGCTTTCCTTTTTTTCCCCTCAATGGCGGCAGCAGCAGCGACGAGTTCCTTATGGCCTTCTGAGTTTTTGACTTTCTCTAGCATGACAAACTCGCGGTAATCGGCCTCTCCGAACAACTCTTCCATGTAATGGTTACGAAGTGTCATGAAATCTTTCTCAAACGCCAAGACCTCCTTGTTATAACATTCGACGTCCTGCTCAAACTCCTTGTCTTTGATCTTATATAACCGATATACTAGTGAATCGGTGGGTTCCTCGGTCGATCTATGCACGCATCTAATCACGCCTCGAGGCAATCGAGACTTCAAATGACTGATGTCTTTCACAATGAATTCTCCCTTCGAGAAGTCTTCAGATTTTAGGAACTCATCGACTTCTAGACAAATCTCGCAACCGCAACCTCTTGGTTTATGAGACCACCCAGGGAGTTTCTCGGGGTAGGATGGTGCTGCTGCATATATATATCGGCGAACGAAGAGCTTGAAGATTTCCCTTGTCGAAAATATATGGGGAAATCTGCAGAATTGGAGTATCCACCCCAGATGGTTCAAGAACTCTTTGATGATGGCCTTGTATCCCATCAGCGGTGATGCATCAGAACTTGCGTGTTGCGGAGCTATATTCGTCCAGCTGGCATCAAACAACCTAATAACTGCCGGTGTAAGACCAGCACATAGACTTTTAGTCACCAGCCGCAAAAAGAGTGATGCTGACGATTGGCAGTAGCTTTCACTTTGGAAGTCCGTTATTTCCAGGGCAGCTGTCTGGTACGTGCAGAGTAAAATTTTGTCAACCATATCTCTATTTCCATTGTTTTGGTTCGGCCATCCTGGTAAAAGTTCGCAGACAGTCGTCCTAAGAAGATTCTTTCTTCCTGGGGCCCTGAGAGCCGGAATAAGGCTGCGCTGTATTAGCTAAAAGTCCTAAAAATACCGAGATTCAGAAAGCGAAATACACACCAGTTAAGAACCCAATCAGGATGTTCTTTAGCTGGCACGATCGAGCAACGGAAGTATTGTATATCGTCCCAATTCAGAGACACGTTGTTACGGAACATATGTTGTTGTACTGTCATTTTCCAGGCGCTGAAAGAAAACTTAAAGGCATCCAGTATGTTGCTCCCGATAATTTCAAGGCTCATGGTAACGTTTTTCAAATCCTGAGTAGGGTGAAAAGCGCCATCGAAGCTGTTGGGCAGAAGTCAGCATGATAGGGAGAATAGGTTCCGCCAGACACGTACTATTTACCCCACCGTAAAGTGGCTTGTTCTGCATCACAAATATCCGTGTTGATCATCTGAGCGATAGTAACCATAGTTTGGGGGTCTACTTGCAAACTCATCTCAGACGAGAGAATTTTAATGAATAGACTCCGGTACTGGTTTTCCCAAACCCACTGAACGACTCTGGAGCGAACGCCGGAAGGTAGTTTAGAATCTTGCCAAGAGTCGACAATCTCCTCTAAAACCCCGAGAGAAGCTTCTGGGTGTTCACAAGTATCAGACCTGTCATCTATATCTCGAATTACCATCTGAATAATGTTTTCGAGGTTGGTGCTCTGAGATGGGTTTATATAGGATGCTAAATGAATCTTTGGGCATATGATTGCAACCTAATATGAAATGCAACATGTTAGTAGGGTATTTTAAAACAATAGCCACTTGATGGCAAAAGACGTGTCCGATGACCGTAGGGATAAACCTAGTATCAGCGTGCTTTACACCATGAATGTCTAAAACTAACCGTGTCGCCAAATGCGGAACTCTCGCTTGATACCAAAATGCCCGCAATTCGATCTTCGCGAAACGGGTCATTGAGGACTTGATCCTTGGGGAATATCACCGTTTTTGCTATTTCAACTCCGTTCGCATAGTCCAGCAGGTCGACACAAAAGGTACTTTCGTCTGTATCACTGTCGACGTCCGAATGACCCAGTGTTGTACGGTGTTTTTCCAGGCGTCCAAGAAGGAGGTAGAGCCCATGCTGCGAGCATAATTCATCCAGAGTCTTGCAGATAGCGTAGTCATGCCCTTTGAGCATACGTAGCGATAGTTCTGGAAGTGGGTACCGGTGGTCTAGCAAATATATCTTGGGTGAGAAGTTGGGGGCTTGTTGGACGCACTGACGAAGTGCCTTAGAAACGGGCCCGGTTGGTTGATCGATGGTACTAGGCGAATTCAGAATCGCAAATTTGTCTACGATTTGGTAGATTAACATGAGGCGACGGCCTGAGGTGATCTTTTCTGCCTTGTAGATGGCATCTGCAGACCAGGCTAATGCCCTGGTGTTAAACATGGATAATTCGCTGACGTCAAATGTGCAGTCTTTTTCAGCATACGACAATCGTACTTCTCCTCCCCGGTGCTCTGATGGCAAGTATATAGTGAGCATAGCTATTATGCCTTCCATATCCTGAGCCTTATCTTGCCACTGAGGAAATCCATCTTGCTCGCAGAGCAGGATTTCATGTGGTTGGGTATCGACAGATTCTGTTATGTCTAGATCTTCGCAGACCTTATCCAAGATATTTTTGAGGAAGGCGGGCCAGCCAGGATGGAGTATATTGAAATTCTTGAGACCGAGTTTCCAAACGTTGTCAACACTTGTATCTAGGGCCGCTTCATTTCCATTGCCACCCTTGGTACGGGTGCTAGCCTGCTTGATTATCTCAGCGCCATTATCTGTGAGCGGTAATGCGATAACATGTTCGTTGACCCGGATGACAGGATTGATTGCCAATGGGTAGGCCTTCATGCTTGAGAAGTTTTCTAGACTCTTCACAGCATTGAGCGAGCTTACGAGCTCATCCCAACAATCCACTGGGGGATGGCTAACACCGACTGGGGCGGTTGATGAGGGCTCATTCTCCATCTGGGAGTCCTTTCCGTCAGACATTAGTGTTGAGATTTATCAAGCGGAGGTGGAAAGGCGCAGGGCTTGTATGTTTCCAGATTGGGAGGGATGGAAAAGGGATTTGTAGTTCTTGGTATAAGAGCGCTGTGCCTGGAAGGATGGCTGAACGAAGTGGTTGATGAGGTGTGCTTGTATTAATTATGGTGTTGGGTTGGAGTTGGTGTTGGTATGAGGATAAAAACTGCAGTGGATGGAGTAAAACAAGTCACTGGTAGCTGTGTACTTACCTAGGAAGTTAGCCCTGTGTAGCGTGCCTGCCATATGATAACTAAGTATATATAACAACATGTGCAGGTAGGTATCTACGTACCTAGGTGCTGTTATGTTCAGAAGGGACTCTGCGTGATTACCTAGGCAATACTACCTTAGGTAGGTAGGTACCTAGGTTTGTTTGCTGTTTGTTACCTACCTAGACTGCTACATTGATAGCTACTTTTTGCGAAGAGCGTGGTTAAACGAAGATGTTTTAGTAGCAGATAAATATTCAGCGAGGTTTTCACCACAGCAAGACGTGCCGTTAGGTTATATAGAGGAGCCTAAGAAGAATTATAAAAAATGCATTAGTATATTAATTAACGGGGCGTAATTGGATATATCTCCGCCAATAACTGCTGTGAGTTGGAAATCATGCGGGTAAGTGAAGTTGTTGTTGTTGTCACAAGCTGCTACTCGATGCCTCAGGCAGCAACTACGAATTCAAAGGTTGGTTGTTTGTAATCTATGTGCAGGTAGGGCTCATTTGGCATGCTGTTACAGCTGCGCCTCATTGCGTAATCTTGGTCAGACTCAAATATTTTAGGCCTAATTCGTGTTGCTATAGCCAGAATATTCCACAAGTCTTAATAAACAGTTTGTCCCTTTCCACCCCGGGTGGCAGGAAAAATGATTGTAGCCAGACTACAGGAGGCGTATAGGAGGACAAGAATAATAATATCTATTCAAGGTTGCTGATCCAGGACAAAATGCTCGGCGAAAACAAGGAATTATTGTTTATGTCAATAACGGCTGCCCAGCCCAGTTACGAAATCTTGCCAAGGGTAGGTACCGAGTAGCACGGTTGGCAGTTTCCTGAACTAAACGAAATGGTTACGCAAGGAGTTATTACTTACCCTACAGTTCTCATCGACCATTTATTTCACGAAACAGAAGACAGACCACCCTATCAATCTTCACCACGCACACAAGACACTTGGGACCTGGCCATGAACATAGGAGAAAGACTCGTCATGTTGAAATCATGTGCATGTCGCCTTTCTTGATGGTGTGAACTCATTTTGCTGATTTATATGCCAGAAGATCATCGTGGACGGATATCATCTGGTAACCTATAATTAACCCCCCAGGTCAAGACACATATCCTACGATAGCTCATATAAGAATCTTGAAAATTCAAAACTTTAACAATCAGCAATATTTCAAAACAATTCTCATATCACGACGCCGAGGCCACCATGATTTCCAAGCTCCCAGTTGTTGTACACCCGCGGTCGAATGCGGAGCCAATGGTTGTGAATCAGTGACGTCGCGACGTCGTCATAGAGAATCAACACCAACCAACAAGCAGGCAACGATCTACGCAACATCAAGAACCCCAGGTATGTAAACAACTCCAGAACTCATATCTAAACCAACACCTTTAAAATGTCAAAACCACACATAGAACCAATGCGCACCTCCTAACCAAGCTACAACCACTTCCTTCTACATTCGCACCACCCAACACGACAACCCCAACCTTCAAGCATCGACCCCAGCAATAACCATACAAAACACCGCACCGCCACCAAACATCCCAAAATGACACCCCTCCCAGGCGGCTGCTACTGCGGCGCGATCCGGTACACCATCACTTTAGACGACCCGGACTCGCAGGCGCGCACGAGCCTGTGCCACTGCGGGAACTGCAAGCGGTTCACGGGGTGCAACTACGGGATCACGACCAAGATCCCGCGGTCCGCGTTCGCGCTGGAGCGCGGGGGGGATTCCGTCAAGGTTCATGAGGCGGACAACGGCAGTGGCGTTGTGCTGCATCGCGAGTTTTGCGGGACTTGTGGGGGGAGTTTGTTGGAGTATGGGGTAAGTATGGGGCCTATTCATACGTATTTCTGGTTTAGTCGGGGTATGGTATCTTTTATTGGGGAACGAGTGACGAGGTGAGGGAGGTATGAATTGAGATGACGATACTACGAAGGTGAAGATAACGAACCTGAGGACTAACTCATGATAAACTTACAGGCCAATGCCGGAAACAACATCTACATCTTCTACGGCACGATGGACGACCATGCGCGAGGGCAAGTAGAGCCCAAGGGAGAGTTCTTTTGCAAGTTGCGGGATCCGTGGATGCCTGAGGTTGAAGGTAAGTCTCTTCTTTTCTTATCCCACCATCCCCCAATGTCTCATGTACTCGCCATGAGTCGTCTGCACGGGAAATGGGAAGAAATGGGTTTTCGATTTGGGTAATCGATCATGAGACGCGGACTCACGAGAATAATCACAGGTGTTTTCCACAAGGAGGAGATTAAGAACTAGGCTATGATTTGGGGCTCCCTTTGAGCCAGCCACCTTTCATCTCTCATCAACCATCTACCCTCCAAAGTCACGACCGATACCCTCTCCTTTTCTTTTATAATTATCCCGCCAATCTCTAGAATGCCGCAGGTAGGCAGCCGACAACATCAAGCCTAAGCTCTCTTCCTTAACATGCCTCACTACCATCTCTCAAGGACGCACGCCAACTCTATGGAAACAAACTCCGGGTCGCGCCGTAACGCTACGCATGCTCCTCATCTCGCGCTTTTCAGCTTATTAGGACAAAATCATATCTCGGTATTCAAATCTAGTCTAGCATGTATACTTTGCACATGATTGGAATCAAACGCGAAGCGTGGAAACTGGTCATTGGATTATTCAAGGAGATAAACAGTCAGAAAAGTATATCAAATCAAGTAGAAATAAGCAGTGTTTGTACTACTTCTACCAAGCCCTGTGTACGATTTCATTGTATTACGTTGCTCAACTTTACTGTAACAGCTTCTACCACAATAGCTACTCCGTACTTTAGTAAAAACAAGTGGATGTCTCTGCGTGTAACTCTCATTCTCATTTTTATCCTCCACAGTAACGAGAGCGCACCTATCTATGTGCAAAGCTCGTCGATTTGATCGATATACATAAACGAGCGGGATGAATACAAGCGTATCATACATTCAGAAGCAGCGAGCACTGCCAAACCATGAGCCGTCGAATCATAAGGTCATTACAAGTATATACAGAGCAGCCGTTTTTCTTCTTCAAGGAGAGGTGTGACGTGAAGCGCAAAAGTCCAGGACGATGGTAGAGGGTATCAGCGGTGAACGAACGCCAGTTGCGCCGGGAGAGACGGTGGCCCGAGCGAGACGTCGCGGGGAACGAGACGTCGCGGGGAACGAGCCGTCCTTGCGGGAAAACAATTCAGCAACGACTAACTTGCCCGTTACTCGCTCTCCCACGGGTCTCCTCCACGGCCACCCTCGTCGTCTCCCTCCACTTCAAATGTTGTGCCCAGGGCTTCCTTGCCCTGCCTGATCATGTCTCGAAGACGAGAGTTAAAATCATTAATCCTCATGTCTGTCTCCATCTCGTCTTTCATTCGCTTTGCTGCCAGGCTCCTAGCCTTGGCATCTAGTCGCGGGCTGTTGTCGTGCACTTCGTGTAGGGACTCTCGTTTCTTCATCTTCACGGGCGAAGTCGACGAGGCCGACGAGGCCGACATGGCGCTCTGGGTCCGCTGGTGGCTGCGTTTCGCGTAGGGGCTGGGACTAGGTGGTTGCTGTGTGAAATGACTCGCTGCAAAGGGACTGGGGGATTGTGGTCGGGAGGGAACGGGGATTCTGCTAGGTGTCTGCGCATCCATAACAGCAGATGGGACTGGGGATCTGGCGCATGCAAAACTCGCGGGCTCACGGGTCGAGATGGGAGCTGGGCTCGGTCGGGTAGGCCGGGTAGGAATTGGAAGATGACGGTTGAAAGTTGGTGCATTGAGACGGCTAACGGGCTTGCTGATGCGGCGAACGAGCGATGGTGCTGCCGTTCGTTGTACCGGGCGACGTGATGTGGCTCGTGATGCTAGAGAAGGCTGTCGGCTCACGTTAGCTGGCTCATCAATCATGACCCAGTTCTTGCGCAGCTCATCAGTAGGTGTCCCATAGGATATCTGTCTTCGCTTTGGTGCTGGTGGCGGTGTCGACTCAGGTGTGTCACGCTCGTAGTAGGATGGCGAATCGTCGGACTGAGGGAGGCATGCGAATAGAGGGCTGGGATCCCGTCCCATCTGACTGTTTGCTGATTGTTGTCGCGTTTCCTCGGACATCTCATATCCCCTACCGCCTCCAGCGTAGAAACCACGAAACGCACCGCTCTTGCAGAATTCCCAGACCCTGCCAACGACACCGCCGATGGTATTGATTGCATAAGAGCTCCAGCCGGTGGAGATCTGATTGTCAGAGTCGACTGTCATGGGCCTCGACGCCGGCGAATCGACGTCATCGCGCGATCGTTTAGATCCGAGGGCACGCCTGTAGTCGACATCAGAATAAATGCTATCTTCCATATGTCCAAGCTCCTTCTGGATAGCTCCGTTAGGAGTCTCTATCTGGCCAGCTAGCGTATATCGCTTCTCTCTCCAGTTTGTACGGAGGTCGAAGTCGGAACGACCGTCGATGATATGATCTGTGAAGTTTCCATCCCCTGTCATTGCCCAGTCGCTAATGGGCGTGGATTCCCTTGCACCTACCCGCTTCCTCTTAGCGTTGGATATGGGCGTGGGTGCCTCTGATTGCAAACTTGCCGTGGACCTCCCGAGGTACATCGAGCTCGACACGGACGGGGACACCGGGGGCCGAAAGAGACCCGGATGCACGCCTGGAAAGGGTGCGCCCCTACCGCCGCCACCGTTTGGGAGGTCTAAGTGAAAGGTGCCGGACATGAGGATTTGAGAATTATATGACATTTCTAGAGAGGGGTTTGGATGAATATGACGAGTGGTATGTTCAGTTGGAGGGGGCGGCGAACACTAGGCCGACGGAAACGCAGTCGCGGAAACGTTAACGCGCGGCCTCGGTGTTGCGACGGCTGGTTTGGTCAATATGTACACGAAACAAAACCTGGATGCTTCAAACAGTCGTTCGCTAACTCGCTCAATAATAATATCAGAATGTGAATTGTCGTCGATCTCGGGTTTCTTTCGTATGGTTGGAGATGATCGGTTTGTAGTGAATGTTTGTCGCGCGGAGCACCGATGACGGTTGGGGAGAGCGCGTGACCCGATGCTTCGCGACAGTCTTGAAGTTATGTAAAGCCGATAGCTGATGCGATCAGTATTCGCGTTAAACTGCTGCTGGGTAGTTCTATTCGAGGCCCGGCAGCCCGTACGCTTCAACAAACCATGGAGATATGCTGCCTGCGGGGAGGGGAGGAAGAGGCTGGGTTCTGGCTGGGGGGTGCTTAATGTGGGTGACCAAGGCCAGGCGGTGTTGATTTTTGCTTGCCGGCGTTGACCCCTTACACGCCAGACAGACACATGACCTAATGTTAGAGCTGGAGCCGGAACAGGGCTAATGCTAGTACCCGGTGTGACATGAGGAGAGTGCTCGGAAAGTTTATTTGGCGGCGAGAGATATTTCAAGTTTTGCACAGGTTCAAGCCACACGCAGCCGAAACCCCTGGGATTGCGCGGTTTGCGTGTGCTGCCTCTACATCCGGGATGATGAGCTGCTCTTGTGCTCGACCGGCAAAAGGGAGCTTGATTGTTGTGGTCGCGTTGCTGGGCCAGCATGCGTTTAATGAAACACGCCCTATTCAGTGTAGTCAACACCTGGGCAGCCTAGAACTGAGCTTGGGTAGGTGCTGGGGTCGCTGATAAGGTAGCAGATAAGACCGCTGTGCGGGGCGTCGCGGGGCATTCACTCACTGTACAGTATATCTACTACGTACAGACTTTCAGTCACAAGATACTAGAAATCTGGTTGATACTTCTCCTGCCGCCGGCGACGGGGTGACGCACCTTAGGGGGAGCATAGGTAATCTCGATTAATTTGCTTTCATTTTGGGTATAGGTCTATCTCTAGGTGTCCTGTCGCCTCTAGGTTATCATGAGTTCTATCCGTGTTCGTCTCCGTACCACAATGAGAGCGGGCAAACCCCGCCAAACGTCGTGCAATTACAAGTTCCCCGTGTATATGGGAATTAGTCAAGTCGCCTAGGCCTCAGTAAAAAATGCCGTGGTTGTCTTTCTGGGTCGACGTAGGACTCTCTAAGGAGCCGCATCGCTCTCCTTGTCGTAGTAGGCTTCCTGCTTCTTAAGCTTATCCTCCTTAACACCACCGTCGACGCCCGCCTCGCCGTGGACGTGTGCCTGGGCACCCCAGAAATCGTCGCGCTCCTTGAGCACCTCCTCGGCCCATTTCTTCGTCTCTGGGAGCACTATTCTCGTAGCCACGTAGGCAAACTCGCCGAGGTCGAGAGCCTTGTTGGCGCGCTTCTCGTACTCCACCATCTGCGTCAAGAGTTCCATCTTGTCGAGGTCGTGTACGAAGTGGCTGTCCAGCGTCTTTGAATCCTCGTATTCCTGCCAGATCGCCCGGATCTCTGCGCCTGCGAGGCCGCCGTAGACCTTGCCCAGTAGATTCTTCGATATGTAGTCCATCGTCTCGGCCTCGCGGCGGCTCTTCTCCGGCTTCGAGACGCCGTCGACCGGGGTGATGTCGCCGACGATGGCTTCCGCCATGTCGTGGATCAGGCACATCTTCATGCACTTGAACAGGTCGAGCTTCGGCGCGAGCGTGGGCGGGCAGAGCATCGTCATGAGGGACATGCGGTACATGTGGTCGGATATCGATTCGCCTCTGCGCGCGTTGCTGTCAGCTTACAAGTATTGGGGATTGGGCATGTTGGCGTATAGTACCTCTCAATGTTGAAGCGCCTCCATCCCTCGCGCTTATTGGTCTTGAGTCTCTCGAGGATGTGGAAATATGGGACAGGCGAATCGGTGCCCTCGGCGGGCGGTGCAGGAGACAAGGTAGCTATCACCTTCTCTACACTCCATGGCTCAGAGATCTGGGGTGTCGTTACGATACCGGGATCTGGAAGCGCTCCAATTTAGCGTTTGCAATGCATGGGGAAAGGAAAGACGGGACGACTGACCAACGAAGCTGTTGCTACCACCGCTGCCAACGCCTGATGACATCCTGCCTCCTGTGGTTTGTTGATAGCTCTTATGAAGATTTGTCTGGGCTTTGGCAACTTCCGATATCAGTCACGAATGTCGTGGGATCCAGAGGGAGAGAGAGCTGCTGAGGATCTGGAGCAGAGATACAAGTAGAAAAGAGAAAACGGTGTGGAATCCAAAACTAGGTCGGTATTAATACACGCAACCTGTAATGCGCCGTGCTGTAGGTTGCCTAGGTGCACTTGTTTCTGCTCGTCTCAGAGGGTCTGGCTAGGTATACTAGGTAGTTCTTTGTCTATTAAGAAATTCACAGCAACGCCCCAGAAGTCGCTCGAAGTTCATTGCGGTTCCTAATTTCCAGATTAGGATACTTGAAGGGCATGTGAACCCGGTTCCCCCACTGAGAGGCCATATCTGCAGCTTACAGTAGCGTGGGCGCTGCATGCGAGACTGGTACCTGGGCCCCTGCCCACCTCTATTGGCACATGAATTACGCATCTTGCTATTGGATAAGACCAGACGATAGCGCTCTCCGGTGCCGGACCCATTTACATTTTGGGGCTTTCGTTGTTCACTGCAATACATAGTACCTAGCGTTGGTTGTTCCAAAGTCTGGTTAGCAATGGTCTGGTTATTCCATGCTAGGAATAGTGGAAAACGTCAGCAAGCAGAAACATTCCATCTCAGTCCAATTAAAAGGAAATCTTGGTATTTAGTACCGCTTTCATCCTCTTGAAACAGCTTACTCATGAATCAACTGTCTGATGTCTGCTTGAATCTAAGACATACATGTCCGTTTGGGAGAACATTTATAGTAGAACATAGCTAGTTAAATCACTGTCTTTCCCCGGAAACAATTTGTAGTAGGGTTGGCGGACGCATGTTGATTCTAACCCCACAGTCACAAAGGCTACCAGCCCCCACGTATAGTGCTTAACACGCCAGAGTCTGCCATCCGAATTGGTGTAGTGGCTAACATTTGACGCTCTCAATTTACATCTTAAGAATAAAATCTTAAGATTAAAAGGTACCGTCAAGCCCGGGGTTCGATTCCCCGATTCGGAGTTCCTTTTGCTATTTTTCTATTCCATGCACCCATGCCTGTCTTCCAATTTCACCGTCCCTCTCTCTCTTTATTTTATTTTTCTGGCTTCTTGTTATTCTCTCCCTACTCGGATGTAGCTTGGCTATGTTATGTATGTATATACGACCAACTCTCTGTCATTCCCATGCCCTGAGGAGCTTAAGAGTTTTGGTATCTACAAATGAAGTAGGTAACAAACAAAGTCTTGGCCAGATCGAAGATATTACCCGATCCGTGATTCCTTACACGTGATCTTATTATCACCGCTTTCTCGACCGCCTATTTCAGCAATTCCAGGATGAGTTTCTTGTTTTTCTCAATCGACTCCATAACCTCACTGACGCGGATGTACTCGTCTTTCCCATGCGCGACGCGGATCGAACCCGGACCATAGAGCACCTTTTTGTGGTCGCCTCGCAGCCTGGGTATGTCCGTACCGTACGCCATGGGCTCCGCCTCGAAGCCTTCAAACTCCCACTGTAGCACCATCTCGGGGTACTGGAACTTGAAGTCGACATCGACATCGGGATGCTTATCTATCACCTCCTTCACCGCCTTCTTAATGCCCTCGACGTCCTTCGAGACGCGGATGCTGCAGAGCGCCTTGGCCTCGGCCGCCAGGATGTTGTAGCCGGCTCCGCCCTCAATCTTGCCGATGTTCAGCGTCGACGGGCCTAGGAGGTCGGAAACTGGCCATTCCACGGCTGTAAGGTCGTTCATTGCGTCGAAGAGAAGCAGTGTCGCGCTTTTGCCTAGGTGTGGGTATCCGGAATGGCTTTGTGCAGATGACCAAGTCAATATTTCCCCCCGCTCTCGAGTGAGTGCAATTAAAGATATGTCAGCATGCTTACCAGGCCTTCCCGTGAGCGATCACTTCAAACACAAGATTACCCTTGTGTCCTTTCGCTACCTTTCCTTCCGTAGGCTCGGCAAAGAGACCCGCTTCCCATGTGAGCCCCATGTCGTTCGCGGCGATCATTCCCGGACCGCCCTTCTCTTCACCGACGACCCATAGGAAGCTCACGTCTCCCTCCTTCAGCTTCCCCTCGGCGCGCAACTCCTCCACTGCGAATATCTGCGCGACCATAGGCCCTAGGTCGTCGCAAGCGCCGCGCCCGCGGATCACATCGCCGTCAATGCTGAAGGGGATGTGAGGCGGCACCGTATCCATGTGCGCCGTCACGAGCAGCCGGGCTTTTCGCTCCTGGCCGAGGTACGCGTAGACATTGTGTCGTGTCGAGCCCGGTTCGATGGCGATTCGTTCGGCAGTAAACCCGCAACCTTGTATATACTTCTGCAGGTATTGTCCGATCTCGAGCTCTTTTTCACTAGTGCTCTCGATGTTCATGAGCGTTTTCAGGAGCTCGACCACCTCCTTCGAGTCCGTTTTGGCCGCCATGATTCTGTGCTCTGTTAGACAGCCTTTTTATATTAGTTGCGATGTGCAAATGCCGTTACAATTCAAATTAGCCACACTGAGTGTTGGAGAGCTGTACCTACCTAGTAGCTACTACCTAAGGTATCCCTTGATCGGCCCGGGCGGGGTCGGGTCTGGATCGTCGCTTGCTTTGGGCTCCGCAGTTTCAGCTCAGCTGTTGAGGACAACCTGCAGACTCATTCGCAACCTTCATCCAACATTGAGGCTGCGATTTACATGATATACAGATTGGAAGCGTTATCTTATTGCCCCCATGATCGTGAAAAGTGCGGCTCATGATTGAGTTCGATGAATGTCGAGGTCACCGCCCCCGCATGCTATTACAATGTGAACAGCTAACGCACGATGATAGTTTCAATTTACAACCGCTCTGTTTACTTTCATCGCGTACGAACTTTGTTTCAGGTGTCAATCATAATTCATTCTTGCATCGTATTCTCCCCAAAACCGAAGCTGACAGTATATACCAATGCTTCGAATATCATTCCTTCATAACTTCAGAACAGCCATCGCAATCCCTACGCGACAACCACTCATAAAGAGTGTTTCCCACTCAATCAAGGCACACACGACTTCCAATTCATCGTCTACGAGACATCAAGACCGAGCACTAGTCTCATCAAACCAAGAAGGAGACGTCTACGTCGTTACACTGAAAACCGACCCTGCGCATCAGAAGCGCATGTCCGAGTTGCGCGCGCAGTACTTCCCGCCCCATCTCCTCAAAGTCAACGCGCACATAACGCTCTTCCACGCTCTCCCGGACTCTCTCAAATCCACCATAACCTCCGACCTGTTATCTCTATGCGCCGCAATCCGGCCGTTTGGCATCCGCGCGGTGAAACCCTTCCGCATAGCGCGCGGCGTCGGGTTTTCCGTCTCCGGTCTCGGGCCCGCAGAGGCATTGTTCGCGCAGCTGCAGAAGCGGTGGTGGGAATACTTGACGCCGCAGGATAGGAGAAAGTTCAGGGGCCATTATACCCTGATGAATAAAGTTGATGATCGCGAAACCGTAGAGAGGTGCTTGAAGGAGCTTGCGAGCGACTTTGAGGGATGTGGCGGTCTGGCTACTGGTCTTGATCTGTGGAGGTATGATCGTGGGTGGTGGCGACATGAGGGAGATTTCGAAGTCTCTGGCGCGTCGATATAATTTTATATACAGGATACAGTTGATAAAAATAAGAGCGTCTTACGAATATCCTCTCGTTTCCTGCGTGATGCAGATACGTAGGTGGCACACCGTGGACAATGCGACAACTGCTATTTTACCCTAGCTGGCACATGCGTTAATCCTCAACACGAAATAGTTCATCCTTAACATCTTGCCCTTGAAGGTCGAGTCCATAGTGGCGAAGATCCTCAACGGAGCTAAAAGATTAGTTCAAAGAAATACAGTTCTAAGCATAACACCATCACGAAAGTATATTCGGCAGTATGTCAGTGAAATCTTCGCAATTAACTAAGCTATCTAGGCTTGTAGTAATGGACCCTTGTTATGCTGGATTCGTGGAATCAAGATGTGTCCCTATTTGGCCGGTGATTGTACAACGTGTATGCGAAATGTGTGGGCATTATTAGGGAAATGAATTGGGAAGATTCGAGTGTTATTACAATACGGCTGTGGGTAATGCATCGCTTTTTCTTTTCGGGGAGGTTTTTTTTCCGAGTTTTCTTTTCCTGGTTTTTTTTTTCTCTTATTACTCAGAGTCACGGTAGTGATATCCTTTCATAATCTTTTAGGAAGCATTAGGGTAGTTGCTGGTCTCTCTAGGGAGTATGACGACAAAACCAGGGTGGTTATTGCTCCGGCAGAGTGGGCGAGAGTTGTGCAACTCTTGTCATCAGCGAAGTTGTAGAATCATGAATCGCAGAAAGTAGAGTAATAGGAGTTTATCGACTATGACAGTCGACGTAAACAACTACGTTTATGGCATGGTCGAGTAAATGGTTGTAGTTAGATCTCTTCAGCCTCTTCAGCCTCTTCAATCTCATCGAACTCCTCGTTTAACTCAGCATCGCCCTCGTTATCGGGTACAATCTCGAAACTCCCGTCGTCGAACTTCTTGAGGTGGCCGAAGAGGGCAGCAACCTCCTCAGTAGATAGCTTACTCTTCTCGCCAGGCCCTAGGACTGTATTGATGTTCTTGATCTTCTCCTCTTGGAGAGCTTCTATGCGGTCGTCAATAGTATTATGAGCAATTATGCGGAGGAAATACGTTTCTTTTGTCTGACCGATCCGAAATACTCGCGCAAACGCCTGTAATTCAATGGAAATATTCCACCATAGATCGACAAGGATAACTCGGTTTGCGCAGGTCAAATTAAGTGCCACTGAGCCACATCTAAAAGATGCAACCTTAAGCTAGTTAGCGTATTACTTGGTATTCGTTCATCAATAAACTTACTAAAACCTTGATATTCTTTTTGTTATGGAATCCTCGAATGGCGTTTTGCTTCTCCGCCGAAGTCATGTCTCCGAAGAAGTAGAGAAATTCTATACCCTCAGCCTCCAACATACGCCCGAGAATTGCGCCAGTCATTTTAAACTCCACAAAAACGATGATCTTGTCATCGGGAGCCTCAGATTGCCATTTGATGATAGCCTCTCTGACAGCGATTGTCTTTGCGCTTGGCACCGCTGGTTTGGGGTAGGCCTGGTCACATTCCTGAAGGAATCTGGAGTGTGACTTTCGGAACTTCGGATGTTTTTTGAAGCTGTCACGGCCTAGCTTTCGAACTTGAGGTATGGCACGTCGGGAACCTGATGTTTTCACGGAGCCCTCAATATCCGAGTCCTCTGCATCAGATTGCTCGAGTGGCTCGTATTCAGTCAAAGATTTGTTACAGTCGGGGCACTTAGGTATAACCCGCCCACCTCGACGCTCCTCAAGGATATGATCATCGAGGCACTCCTTGCAGAAGAGGTGCTCGCACTACGCGCCGTTGTTAGTCCATAATTTTTATATCATAGTATGCCTCAACTCACTTTAGCTATGTAGCCATCAATAAGTTCTTGGTAACAGAGTCGACACACATCTTCGTTCTTCGATGCGATTGCGATATCGACCTGTCTGTCTATATTGAGGTCATAACCGAACTGACTACTCCCAAAGGCATCCCGAGAGACTTCGTCGTCTTGTTTTTCGGTATTCTCGAGGACGGTCGCCTTTTTGGCGCACCACTTTCCGATCTGCTGAAACAGTGGTACTTTCCCGCCTACCTCTCTAAGACGTCTTTTGATTTCCAGGAGATCATATTTCCTCAAAGTATTCTTGAAGACTGGTTCTAGTAGAATTGGATGTGCTGCACCTTGACGAAGCCGCAGCAAAAAGACAATGTAGATCTCAAGATCCCGCAACCGGACCCGCCGGCCACTTTTCCTGAGTTTTTCCAAGATTTTATTGATGATTTCAATAAAACGGGACTCAACCACGCTTGAAAAAGCTGTAAGCTGAGACTACGTTGCCTGGAAGTAGGGTTACTTACTTGTAGATTACTCGTTCCTCTTTCGTGAGCTGAACACGCCTCACCGACATATGGCACATGGGAATATCGTAAAGCGGCCGGCCCATGAATGTAGTGGCCATTGTCCTATTACATCGTTAGAAACCGAGCAGATATATAGGCTCTAGGTTTTTACCTTCTCAACATGAGTATATCCATAACTACTGCTAATCGATCCCCTGATTCATTCTAATTTCGGTAAGCCTAGGTGAGCATATAAGACAAGAGGCCACTCACGTCTGCGGAGTTTCCGTAAAGGTAATGAAAATCGCGTAGGTCGCCCGCCCAATCGGCCTTCAGAAACTTAAAGTACGGATAGAGTTCTAAGTCTCATTAGCATTGGGTGTCATCAATGAAATTGCTTACTTTACCATCGAGACAATTCGTAATTGGGGTCCCTGACATGCCCCAACGGTGCCGCCCAGGAAGATTTTGGCATGCAACTGACACTATACGGTGTCAGCATTTAATTGCAACGTGAGTCCATTGTTAAATGGGCTTACTCTGGCTATCCTTGTTCTTAATGTGGTGTGCTTCATCGAGAATCACACGCCAGAACGGGATCTTGAACAACAGCCCTAGATTGTCATCGAACCTCTCTTTCCACTCTTCTACACTTCCGCCGTCATTTTGAAGCTGAGCTCGAAGCTTTTTGCTGGGAAATTGGCTAGATACTTCCTGGTAGCTAGCGAGACTACATTAAGACCAATAATTAGTCACTGTACGTGTTGAATTGCCTTAACTACTTACATAATGCCAAAAGTCTTGAGAGTTTCAAGTTCAAGGTTGGCGCTTTGTTTAAAGTGAAAAACTGTGCCAATGTACTTTCTGTCTGTATGTTTTTGGATCTCATCCTTCCACTGCTCGATGGCAGTGGCGGGAGCAACAATTAATGTGGTCTTGCTGTGCGTCTTAAGATCCTTGCGTCCAGGTCGATTTGAGACGATGCATCCAAGGGCTTGTAGGGTCTTTCCCATACCCATCTCATCACCTAATATTCCACCCCATGGGCCCTCTTCGCAAAACTCCCGACCTAACATCCACGAAGTTCCAATAACTTGGTGATTGAGTAATGTTGTTTTCATTCCTTTAATGAGCCATTTACCGTTTTTGGGAACACACTTTTTGAGACCAAAAGAGCGCGTGGCCTCTTCAAGCTTTTTCTTATCCGCCGTAATGCTGCGACTTTTTGGCAGACCTTTCATTATTTGTTGAAATTGGTTTCCTTTGGTTGTTGCAATAATCGGATCTGCTTGGGGCAAGTCGCCCAATGCGATACGAGCCTCAATTGGATTGGAATGTCGAAGGTTTTCGAACAATGCTGCCATCACCTTAATTGACTTCTTGTTTGGGCGGGTTTTCTTCCCACCCTTGTCTGCGGCAATTTTCTTTGACCTTTTCCGTTTTTTAGAACTAGAAGTCCCATCTTCACGAGTCTTCTTAGATCGCTTTCTCTTTATACCCGCAATCATGGGTAGAGACGGCTGGAGGTCTTTGCTTCTCTTAGCAAACCATTCTCTTGCTGATTTTGCACGTGGTCCAGTCTTCACCCCAGAGCGTTTTCTCTTTGTGGATTTCGCAGAGATTTCCACTTCTCCCTCCCTTGGGGACTCGGCGTCGTTTATTGGCGCTGTGAGGTAGTCTTGTTCCACCCCGTCTGACGCATGCGACGGAGGAAGGTCTGACGAGTAGTGATTGGATTCTGTGACTTGAGGCCAAACGTCTTCGGTATTTTCAAGCAGTCGCGATGAGCTACCTTCGAACGACATAGCGATAGGTTCTGAGATAGCTTCGTCATTGGCTTCGGGAACCCATAAACTATTGGGGTTGTTGAGCTTGTCACTTTCCGGTCCATGAACTCTCGCAGGTTGGGGGGAACCAATACTAGAATCGCCTGGGACGAAAAGTGATTCCTCATCGTCTAGGACACCAACAACATCTCCTAGATCCATTTTGCTGTCATTGTTATCAGGTTCAAAACTTCGCACTGCTTTCGATATAGTCGGAGGAATATTAGGGTGCTGAGAAGCTTGTGTATTAGGGTTCAGGAAGAAGAATATTGTGGGGTTATGATCGACATCTTCATCTTTGATATGGGTAGCTGAATGCTGCCCTTCGCCCTCAGACTGGACACCTGTAAGGCCTAAGAAGGAAGCGTCCGGGTCCATGTCCATGACCTGAGACTGAAGAGGAGTTGCTATACCATGTCGAGTTTCTGAGAACACAGAGTAGGCACCAGAGTTGGCATTTACGTCCGCCTGCTCCGCACTTGCCTGGGTTGTGTCTTTGGTGGAGCCCGTGGCTTGCACGCCGTTAGTATTTACGGCCCCATCCATCGGAAAAGGTTGAAAGTTTGATTCATTACCGCCGATGGGGTTACTAGTTGGGAAGTCAGGTTGCATAGCATTGCCATCCATTGTGCATGAGAAGGTGGTGCTGAAGAGCAGAATTGCTGATCAGTTAGAGTCAAACAAACACAGCCGGCGATGATGAAGGTAGTGTAGAGTATGCTGGCAGGGCTACAAGCAGATGTTGACTTGAGGTGTTGTGTATGCTGGGGTGAGATGGTAGATGTAGTTGGTCATTAGATGCAAGGAATGAATTGAAGGTAGTGGTAAGAAGAAATAAAAGTGGTAGACCCGAGATGCAGGGCTTGAAGTAGGAACTAGAGAAATTTAAGGAGAGGTAACTATCATATGTATAGATGTAGACGTAGATGTAGGTGCAAGTCAAAGCAGTGAGCATAGAGAGAGAGAATTGATATCAAGGTGAGAAGAGATGTAGTAGCTGAAGAGAAGGTTAGAACCGATAGCACTTGTTGAATGTCAGTATCTACGGTAGGAGAAGGTAAAAGTTCCTGCCTTCTGTGCCAAATGAGTTGCAGATTGGTGGCAAGTACCTTCCGCCTTCGTAACTCTGCTTGTGATTTTCAACTTCTACCCTCTCTTTCTCGCTTCTTGAGTGCATGGAAGTGTTTATCACGCATAAAATATTGCGATCGAATGCCTGGCGAATACCCGTGGCCGATGTTGAGTTGCGATTGGTGGTGCAGCTGGGCAACTATGATTTATGCAGTACGCTACCTTTGAATGATGGTGGGTTGCGACTATCAAGAGTCTTGTTGTTTTCTACTCTCAGAACCCGCCTTGGTATGTTTAGGTGATGTGTTTCGGCGAGGAAGTCACAGCAACAGCTATTGAGAACATCATATTTTTCTTTGATGCCATCAACTAATTAGGCATAAGATCGACAAGGCGGTTGCATCCCATGCTATTGTGGTTGGGTTTGGAGAGCAACACCAACTACATGACGAGGACGGGTAATATCTGGGTATGTACACACCATGGAAATTGGTGATTCAGCGACTATGTATACGGTGGCAAGTATAGGATACATCTTTATCTTTTAGTTCTATGAACTCACTGCATGATTTATGCTCTCATTGTCTGCTTCAGTCTCTTATTTGATAACATTATTAGGACGGGAATATGCAAGCTCCATGGTCGAGAACACTGCGATAGCATGGCTTTCTAGGGAGTAGTAAGATGATAAAACTACCTTGATTAACATTGCCTGTTTCTTCAGCTGAGATGCGGCTCGCATCGGAAGAGTAAGGTTCTGGAAGGCGAAGTTCCCGAAATCCCGGTCCAGAGAAATTTCACAGAAAGTTAAAGCATTCTCAAATGCCCTTGATACATCGCATGTCGCTTGTGTAAGTCTAGTGAACCTAGAGATCTCGGTCTACAGAATCCAATGGATTGCCCTTCCAAATAATTCAATGACGCGACATATGCTTGGTATCAATCAATCCTGTTCGAGTTTATATAGCCAGTCGGGTTATATTTCCAGACGAACTGGTAAGCTACGTTCGCAGGCTCGGAAAATATTGCCTGAAAACCTGCGATCAGCGCCATGTGGCGTTCGTGATACGAAAGCCGAGAAATTCAGTCAAAGGGGCTTTTGGTCTGACTATGACTGCCCATTGACACTATTCTGTCCTGCTGACCTTAAAACGGGATGTTATTGGATGAAAATCGTTACGATCCTTCGTCTTGTGAGAATTTGAATCATAATCAGCACTACGTCACCGCTTACCGCACTAGATGTCGCTGTGCCCCGAGTCATAGCATAAGACTCGATTAGGGGTACATCAAGATGCAGCAGAGAACCGTGATTGAAAAGGTCACTAAAGTACTGGGGTTATAAGCAGATGCGCTGAGGCTTCAGCCTTATGAGGCTATGTCGCCTTTTAGTCTTCACCGCTGTTCGCTTTTAATTGCTGACGTTGGATGCCGTCACATTCCGTCAACCGTGGTCACAGCCGGCGAGACTAGTCGTACGCTTGCTACAGGCCGTCGATTTCATGCATTGATTTGGCGTGCCTAAGACAACATCTAGATTCCGCCATCGTTAATTTCATGCAGAATATTACCCGGCCCGACGGATCCGAATGGTGCTTATTTGGTACCGATTTAATAGGTGCGACCCGGCGTGACGGAATATTCCACGTAGTTTGATGCGACGAGGCTCTCTCTTACAACATTATGCGTGGGCCGTCGGAAGTGCCCACCATCTCGCGACGTCGGACGTCGCGCCTACTACACGCCGTATTTCGACCATCCCCGTGATGCGTGTCTATCGCAAGGGAAATCAGCCACATCGGACGCCTCATTCTGCCGGCCGCAGAATCGATCAGTGGCGCCGTCAGATTTCTGTGTCGCCCCAAGTTGAGTAGGCTATTACCCATGCTTGGACCGGTGACATTGAATGCAATGGATATCGCGGTAAAGAAGTGACAGAAATAGCAACCAACCCACTCAAAAGTGATATCTCAGTACGACCGGAGCATATAGCATTGCGATGTTCACCATTGGATGTAACTGACTAGGCAGCGGTCATCGCCAAGCGTGCTTGAGACCATCAACCACTAGTGAGAACATCAACCACCAGTGAGACATAAGCTCAGCGTAGGAACAAGCCGGCTGCTCGTATTGACCATACAAGGCGTATAGGGTGACAATGGAGTGTCTAGGACTCTCGGACTTGAATATAAAGGGCGTTTTACCTACTGGCCAGACACAATAGAATAGGACAAAGGGCTTAGAACACTAGATTTGGTAAACTACGCCCAATTATTATCAGTGCAAGTTTCATACCAAAGTTGTACTCAAAGTCGTGCCATACAACATCACCGACAGCTTTTTCATCATGGCTGCCCCACGCCCACTTGACATCAACAATGTGCAAGGCGACATCCTGTAAGTGTTTCCCGAGTCGATTATCTCGCAGTGAACTAATCTCAGCGGACAGAGAGGGAATGGGAAAGAAGCACCAGGGCTTCTTCTTCTTCCGCGTCAAGGCTGGTCAAGCATCCGGCTTTCGCGATGACTTGAGATCATTAATCCCACTTATCACCAACACAGCAGAAGCCAAGAAGTTTCATCAAACCATTAATGAAGGCAAGAAGGAAGCCGCCAAGAATGGAAAGCCATTTCCCCTGATTGAGAACAGTGGTGTGAACATCGCCTTCTCAAAGAAGGGCCTTGTCGCAGTAAGTTAATGAAACACATAATTAATGGAAGTAGGATAGTCGAAGCTAATGTATACCCACAACTTAGCTTGCAGTTACGGACGATATTGGAGATCCTTTCTTCGAAAAGGGAATGTTCGATGACGCTGGCAATCTAGGCGACGACGTTACAAAGTGGGATGCTAACTTCAAGAAAGAGATCCACGGCGTAATCACGGTCGCTGCCAATAGTAAGATCGTTCTTGAAAGGACCCTTGATCAGATCAAGAAGGTATTCCGTGTGGGCCATAGGGATGTGACGATTGAAGAAGTCACTCGCCTCCTCGGCCAAACTAGGCCTGGTGCTGAGGATGGCCATGAACAGTGAGTGCTACTTGGTGCTGTGTTCTAATCATAGATCCACTTACTGACTCCGTTTGATAATTAGCTTTGGATTCAACGATGGGCTATCGCAGCCCGCCGTTCAGAACGTTGATGCTGGTGTTATATCCGAGCCAGGTGAGAAACCAGTCCGCCAGGGTGTGATCCTCCTGGGTCGCGAGGGCGACGACGGCCTGGTAGTACCTGGCGGCAGCACAACTCCGGTTAAACGTCCATCATGGGCTCTTGACGGAAGTTTCCTTGTTTTCCGCTACCTTAAGCAGCTGGTGCCTGAATTCGACACCTTCCTGGAGGCGAATCCTTTGGACGTGCCCCCCATCCAGGCACCCGGAGACCCCTCGGGCGCTGAGCTTCTTGGAGCTCGTCTCGTTGGAAGATGGAAGAGCGGTAAGTACCTCCATCAATTGAAGTATTCGAGCACGAGTGAGAGGCGTATTGATCTGCTGACACTCGCTAGGTGCACCTGTTGACCTCACACCTTTGCGCGACAACCCGGCGTTTGCCCACCGTCAAGACTTCCGCTTCGACCAGAAGAACCAAGAACGTTGCCCTTTCGCTGCACATGTACGAAAGACAAACCCTCGTGGGGACTTACCCCCTGGAGGGACAGAAATCCGCCGCAGTGAGTAGCGTCAAGATTCATTCCCTTCCTATTCACAATAGCCAAGGTTGTAGACCTCGCCAGGCACCTATCCTAGGATTCTGCGCGCTCCCAAACCCATACACATTTCACACAGAAAGTAGCTTGCTGACTCCCGATGTCAGTCATCCGCCGCGGCATTGCCTTCGGGCCTGAGGTGACAAAGGAAGAGAGGAAGGCCAAGAGAAGCTCTGATGATGCAAAATTGGAACGTGGCCTACTATTTGTCTGTTACCAGAGCAACCTAGGAAATGGATTCCATTTCATGCAACAGAGTAAGTTGACCCAACCATAACGAACCCGTTGGTACTGGGTACAGACGCTAAGTTACCTACTCCTAGGCTGGGCGAATAACAAAGCATTCCCACCGACGACTCAATCCAACCCCAATGTCCCCATTCCTGGTATCGACCCCATCATCGGTGTTGGTGAGGGGGGTTCGCGATCAATGGTAGGAGCCAGCCCGGACCTGTCGGCGTCAAATCAGCCGCTAGATTTTACCGCGAAATGGGTCATCCCGCGTGGTGGCGAGTATTTCTTTTCGCCGTCCATCCCAGTCTTGAAGACCAAATTCGCTACCCCCGGTCGCCCTGGTCACCATGAGCTGTGAAGGTGATCCGTGTTACCGCTTCTGGGGAATAGTTAAAGGGTTTTAGGTTTCAACGTTTTACTGGGTTGTCTGTTTATAGTTCAAGCCGATTTTCTCCACTGTGGCTATCTAGGTATCTAGATAAGATGACAATTATTAGTCCACTGATCCAAGTCTCCTCATCCCCCTGTCTCTCCGTACCCGTACGGCTACTACATAACGGGACTAGGTGATGCAACCGGCCGATTATAAATGCAAGCCATGCTTCTGTTAGAAGGATCGGGCACCCGAGTGCGGGGCTTTGTGATCGGTTCGATCACTTCAGCGCGGATGCCGGCTTGATTGAAGCTCCGGTTACGTGATTCCGAAGATTGATTACAACTGAGCGCAGGACCTATGAGTAATGATGTGACGACCGGACTGCCGTATATAACCTCCCTGTACCGCTGCATGATCACACGAAGTAAAGGAATAAACAACAACAACAACATCATCCAGTCCAAAATGTCCAAGCCTTACATTCTCCTAGTCACCGGCTCGTTCGCCATGGCGTCGATGTACGACGACCTCGTCGCCCGAGTCAAAGCACACGGGTACGACATGAAAGCATTACACCTTCCGACAGTCGGACCTGCTCCCGGAGTAGGGAGGGACACGCCCGCTCCCACCATGTACGACGATGCCGCTTTCATCGCCAAGGAGGTCGAGGCGCTTGCAGATGCAGGAAGAGAGGTCGTCCTTATCGCGCATTCATACGGCGGCATACCAGCGACTGAGAGCACGAAGGGCCTCTCTGTTCAAGAAAGAAAGAAACAAGGAAAGAAGGGAGGCCTCGTGAGGCTTGCGTACAAGACAGTCCTCTTGATAAACCCGGGCCATTCCGCCTCTGAGGTATTTCCGCCCCCGGCCGAAGGCGGGAAGCCCGGAATGCAACCAGATGTGAGTGTATGCTATCTACGTATTAACGTCACTGCTGACTTGGCTGTTTTAGGAGAAGGGTTGGTTGCACTTCAATGATCCCGAAAGCGAGGCTGTGAAGTGCTTTTCGGATATACCCAAGGAAGATGCTCTGCACTGGCATGGTCAATTCGCACTGCATTCGGCTGTGAGCTTCATAAATCCTCTCACACATGCTGGGTACAGGGATGTCCCCGTGTCGTACCTCATATGTGAGGAGGACCAGGTCATCTCTCCGGAGATTCAGAGGAGGGAAATCGAGATGGTCGAAACGGAGACTGGAGGCAAGGTGGACGTCACAAGCATCAAGGCTGGCCATTGTCCGAATGTCAGCGTCCCTAAGAAGGTTGTCGATTGGATTCTAGATGTTGCACGTAAATCGTAATTGCGTTACAAAATCTCACTGACTGGAAAATCCGCATACAGAATCCAGCTCTTCGTGCGCTGTATCCCTATAACCGATGGAACACGGGGAGTAGGTTAGTAGTCCGTAAGATTGCGGTTTATTATCAGTTCAGAAATTAAAGAATAGGCAACTATATATAATTGCCCGTCGAAAACATCTTAGGGTGTGCGAGTAGTGACACCTGTTAGCTCTTTCTCGCTGCTGACTGTTACGATACAACTGCCGTGACAAAGGACATACGTCGATATAGCCCAGGATTAGACTAGGAAGGTGATTCAAACCCCTTCGCGGAACAATGATGGTCTTTACCTACCGCAACACTTGACTCCTACAAGATCGTAGGACTGGGAATTACAACATCATATAACTCGGAGCAACTTTCACTCGGAAACACACAAAATGAAGTCTGAACTTCGTCCAATATCGTTTCCAGATCTGCCATTCCCTAGGACTGCAACTTCTGACAACAAAAGCTTGGGATCAATTAAGGCTTATTATAACAAAGTAACCAGCGTGGTAGAAGATCAAATTATGCGTTTCAAGCTACGTTAGACTCTGGCGGCCACTATCCAACAAATAAGGAAAATTGCTCGCTAGACAACCTTGCTTTCAGTCCATTTACGATCCCCAAGCTCCCCACCTCTATCTTGCTAAGTGGAAGTGAACATGTAGAACCCCCCCACGCATTATCCCACGAACGCACCAATGCCACAGCTGCTCCCCCTCTATGTGTATGGTAGAAGCGACGTACTCCAGAAGAGATAAGGATATTCTTATCAGTCTGGATTTGTAGCAACAGTTGCTTGATGTTCTTGCAAGAGCTGTACGATATCTTGATAGCCTTCCTGGGCCGCAAGCGATAGCGGTGTTTGGCCCCAATTATCTGTTAAGTCGACCGCAACCTTGCCCGTACTAAGCAAAAGCTCTACAACTGCTCGATGGCCTCCCCAGGCCGCATACAATAGCGGTGTTCGACCCCAGCTGTCTTTCAAGTCGATATCAATGTTTGATTCCGGATCCAAACCTTTGATAATCACTTGTAAGGATCCTATAAATCCATAGTAGGACGTTATATGTACCATGCGTGTCCCTTGACACAAAAAAGAGCGGTAACCCACGATCTCCAAATGAAGTTGTACCCACAATTGCACGAGTTTCTCTGATGGCCAGGCAAAATAGTCTAGGAGATCTTCTTGAGAGACAATCCTTTCTCTGCTTTCTCTTTCGTGCTCTGCCCACGCTTCTATAGCATAGTGCAAGAACGGAAATGTTGACATGAGTTTGCCACGGGAGAAGGAAAGTGATTGACCAACTTCCTTCATTGCAAAGTAGCGTATGCAGGTCCTGGACAATTGATAGTGCGCAATTCCGATTGCTGACTCAGTAGATTCCGACACGCTCTCTAGGGTCGATAGCCCCTTCTCGACGAAGAAGTCTTTGACAGACTGGTGAATGAACTGAACAACTCTTTTACTAGGCGAAGCGTTATCAAACGATAGCGAATCCTCTTTATATGACAGCGATTCGTCACTGGACAGCCAATCCTCTTCAGACGACAGCGAGTCCTTTTCAGACGACAGCCAATCCTCTTCAGACGACAGCACAATCTCGACAAGGCCGCAACTGAGTGTCTGGATCCGTCTCGTCATATTATCTTCGTCGACTATATCACACTGACATTCTTGCAATAACAGGTATGCGCATTTGGCGTCGATTGCCATGGCCCACTGTAATTCGACCAGTGACAGGGGCCGTATTATGAAGGGCCGTTGGGGCCACTTCCGCCAAAACGTAGAACTTAGCACTTGGCACTTGGCACTTAGCATTGGGGTCATATTTATATAGCTATTGTTGTCAGATTTAAGGGGTTAAAATAACAGTTTATATAGTATAAATTATTTATATATATTTATTTAATATAAAATATAAAAATTGTTATAATATAATAAAATATATTAATAAATTATTTATAATATTTAATTAAAATTATTTAATTTTAATAATTAAAAGTTTTATATATATTAATTTAATTTTTAAAGCTAAAATAAATAATTAATTAAATAATAATAACGTTATTAATAAATATAAAAATTATATTAATTAAATTAAACAACTATATATTTTAAAATAAAAAATTTTTAACTAAAGTTATTTTTTTAAACTTTTAAAAATATTTATAACTTATAAATAAATTTCCGTAGCTATGATTATTAAAAAAATTTAAATATAAATATTATTTTAAAAAAATAATTAATAAAATAATTAAAACTTAATTAACTATTATTATTATTAAAAATAATATTAATTTTATTAAT